>CABEEJ010001066.1:66334-184764 GCA_901482245.1 Timema douglasi | reverse complement strand
GTTAAGGTCTCCACAATGTTCCCGTGCGTTAAGGTCTCCCCAAGGTTCCCGTGCGTTAAGGTCTCCACAAGGTTCCCGTGCGTTAAGGTCTCCACAAGGTTCCCGTGTGTTAAGGTCTCCACAAGGTTCCCGTGCGTTAAGGTCTCCACAAGGTTCCCATGCGTTAAGGTCTCCACAAGGTTCCCATGCGTTAAGGTCTCCACAAGGTTCCCGTGCGTTTAGGTCTCCACAAGGTTCCCGTGCGTTTAGGTCTCCACAAGGTTCCCGTGTGTTAAGGTCTCCACAAGGTTCCCGTGCGTTAAGGTCTCCACAAGGTTCCCGTGCGTTAAGGTCTCCCCAAGGTTCCCATGCGTTAAGGTCTCCACAAGGTTCCCGTGCGTTAAGGTCTCCACAAGGTTCCCATGCGTTAAGGTCTCCACAAGGTTCCCGTGCGTTAAGGTCTCTACAAGGTTCCCGTGCGTTAAGGTCTCCACAAGGTTCCCGTGCGTTAAGGTCTCCACAAGGTTCCCGTGCGTTAAGGTCTCCACAAGGTTCCATCTCGAAAAAGATGATGAACTCTGGTGAATAGAATAACAAGAGTATAACCACCAGTCCTTTTGTCGAACACACTTATAAAATAAGTAGGCTATGCCACAGTGTTATTCAACCTGGGATACGCATACTTTCTCCAACAGTGGATCACTTGATAAACGTTCTAGGCATACGCGGAACACCCTCCTCATTATCTTAATAAACTACTTACCTGCCACTTGTAGAAGCAGGACTTTTCTGATCAAAATGTTTATCAAATAGTAAAAAGCATGTTTATATAACCATTTTACAGTCCAATTTTCTTTTAGAGCCTTCCTTATCTGATAGATATAAATAATAATAAATCTAATTTTAAGTCACATGATTTGTAATTTTTTATATACATCTTATTAAAATAACACTTATAATGTAATAAAAGTTTAATGAATATAAACTTTCCCTATGAAAATTTGACTGTACTTGTGGAACCAAGTAAGAGTTGACTTTGTGGAGTCAATATAGTACTTTTTTTTATTTATTTAACGTTTTAGATTTTAATAAAAGGAAAAAGTCTTGTAGGTGTGAAAAATTTCAACCTTGAGATTACGCAGAATATTTAAATTTTATGTGCCACATAACCTAAAAATAATTATATCCGTCCTCTGAGCGTATGTTAGTTTAATTTTTATTGAAGCCCTAAAAATAAGGGATAGTTTAATGTTGAACAATTTTCGAAAATTAACATAACGATTTTGTTTAAAATGAAAATCTGAGAATTATTGACATGATAGTATTAATAAAAATCATTTGAGGTTCGATTATTGATTAGTTATTTTTGAAAACTTAGTCTCAAATTATAAAAGACTAGATGAGAAAGCAAATAGGATTGTGCCATACTATTAACTATTTTCCGGTTGTCTCATGTGCGGAACATCTGACAAACCATCATGGACCACATTTTGATAACCGATGCCTTTAATGTACGCTACGTAAATGTATATTATATACACACATTTAAAATAAATAAATGCCGTTTCAAGATTTCATGTTTTTGCATATGTGTGTATTGTGGCTTAGCCCTATATATTGTGTCATGATAAATATTGAATAACCAGGGCCAGGTTTAGGGCTAAACAACAATAAGGCCGTATGCAAAAACATGCAATCTTGTAACGGCATGTATTTATTTTAAAGGTAGAAGATATTACATGTTTAGCCGTGCACGATGTTGAAGATAAAATTTATCTGGGGGTAAGCCTAACATAAAAGGTTGATTACCTCTGTATTTTTTTTTTAGCACTGAGTCTTACTATCCGTACGCGCCATACGCATATGTAATAATTACTCAACTGTGTTAGGGATGAGAAAATTTGAGCTTAGATGAGATGTAACTGCATTTGAATGTAGGAAGAATGGAAAACCATTCAAGAAATATCACCCTCAATACAACCGAATGGGATATGAACCCCAATATCACGTTAGTCGTCAGTCTTGTATATAGCAAGAGTGACACCTTAAACCACGTGTTCACCAAAACCGGTGGTATGTAATAATCTTATTTGTTTGTACTAAGATTGGTCAAAATAGTTTCAAATTAAATTTTTTCCAAGTGTATTTTACTATAATAAAACACTTTCCATGGTATCTTAATAATTATATAAACATTTGGTTTTTACATTGAGATACCCTCTTCGGTAGTCGAATAGACAGTGGTGTCACTCTGGCAATAAAATGAGAGATCAGGGTTAGAATCCTGGCTGGTTATCATGTAGAATTCCTAAATGGCTTTTCTACTTTTTTTTTGCTAACCAATCAGTGGCCTTACAGTTTGGATACATTTTCATGCTCTTTTTGATTTTTGAGATAATCAGGGAATAAATATTTATGAGCCATATTGGGTTTTCAAAATCTGGTTCTTTATTTATAATCTAAGTGAAAAGTTAGAAAGCATAGGATCAACCCTCAGAAGTTAGTTTTGTTATGGATAAGTGCATGAATATATGTAATACTCTAATTTTGGTTGGAAGAACAATTTATAAAATAAAAGCATATTTCTTTACGACCAACATTGATAACATTTTACCATATTATTTCCTTTATTGTATATTTATAGTATAATATCTATATAAAGTGACAGATGTATATAGCATGACTTAATGTATGAATATATTAAAATGGTTTTTGTAACTTTAGTAACTACCATATATTAATTTTCCCACCAAAATCCCTGATATAAATTTCAAACAAAATTGTTAAAGCAATTTTTGAAATTTTTTTGGGAAAAACAGCCAATTTATAAAAAGCAAATGCTATCAAAATAATTTTAAAGTTCAAGATAGATTTTCTATTTGAAACGCACTATCAATTTCATTCAGTATTTATTTTAATTGTGTATAATCTGGACAGGTAGTAAGACGCGGTGATAAAATAAAACAATATTTAATAATATTCACTTACCAAAGAGTAGTGTATTAATTTAGCAAATTCGAATTGTTTTGACTACAACTACCTTTTATAAACTAACAAATATTTTACAGAATCCAAATTATATTTGCCTAAATCAGTAATAAAAATAATTCTAAATTTCTAGAGGCATTTAATTACCCCTACATTATCCTGTACTACGATGGTTAGGGTTAAGTGCCCCCCTAAATCCCGATAACACTTTAAATTTCATTCTGTCTATTGCTTTTATTTTGTAACACCCCCTGTAGCCCCCCTAGCCCCTTACCAAATATATTGATTGGTACACCACTACTTAGGCGTGTTAGGGCTACCGGTATTCAATGTCTCGGGGCGTTGACGCTCCAAACTGAAGGTCGTACATTCAATTCCATTGTCCAAGAATAATTTCCCACAAATGGAACTGAAGTATGTATATAAACAGCGCATGATTTGAACAAAATACTATTATTTTCAATATAATGTGTCTTTTTTTAATGCTCAAGATAAAATGAGTCCTTTAATCATAAAAACATAATCTATCTTAACATCTTAAACAATTAAGGAGTTATTAGTAATGTTAAAATATGATACAGTTTTTTTTAAATAAATTAATCTTTCAAATCAAATTCAGACCTTAGTTTATATACTCTCCAAATGTATCGACTCAATTTTGTCTGAAAGGTAGCAAGCATTTCTTGCATTGTTCCACTATGGCGGAGCTTTAAAGATAGGATCATAGTGTCATACACCAAGGAAAGAATGTTGACTTTCACGGTAAATCAATTGTAGGCATACATATTTTATTTACATAGATTGTATTATACATATAAGGTATTATATTGAGTGTAAATATATAATTATGTATTTGAATAATCATGTCCTAAGTAAATAGATATAAAACAGGGAATGAGGTGGCCAAAGTATACATTGGTTGCATAGTAAATAATACTAATAATAATAAACGTCCTTATTTGGGTGAAGTTAAGGTCAGAAACTTTTCTCACACTTAACCATTTGGTAAAATTATTATTATTATTATTATTATTATTATTATTAGCACCGCGTCTTACTACCCGTTCGGGTTATACGCACTTACGCTAATGTGTAATGGTAGGGTGATTGTGATATGAAATGGAGGACCTACAGTTTAACATGGAATCCGAACCACGGTGGAGCCCTGGCATTCCCCACATTCACAAGATGTCTTGTCAGAGGTGAAGGAAGGGTTTGGAAATAAGATAGATCTGTGCCGGGACCTAGTATTGAACCCCGGCCGCCAGCACAGAAGTCTGACACCTTACCCCTTGACCACCAGGTCACTATTTTGCTAAAAAAGAATCTACATTTAATATTTGTGCTAAGAACTAATTTATAATACCTCTACAAAAAATATTATTAATAATAAAACAATATTGACCACATACGTTATTGTAAATTTAGAACATATTTAAAAAAAAATGAGGAAGTTTTAACTAAAGAAGAGAGAAATACAAAAACACACAATCAATCCAAACACACACATTCAAATAAGATTTACAACGCATAATACGCTATATCTAAACATGATAATAACCTCCTTTGTTTGATTTCCCACATAAGACAACATAACGGAACTGTCAGAGAGGGCTTGATACATTCTGGTAGCTGCAAACAATGATTGAACCTGCGTGGTTGACCTTGGGAGCCATTGGACAGTCAACAAATAGGGCAAGACAACTTGTTTGAGAAAGTCTACATGCAAAAATGCCTTTTACTTCCTGTAACATTATCTGAGTATGTTAATACCGAGCAAAAAAAAACAACCTATTGCAATATTACCTGACATGTGACACAAAACAATATACGTTGGAAACACATTTACAACGGTTAGTTAATTCAATCCCGTCATCTTGTGATCAGCCACAATTTCAGAGGATCCTGAATCGACCCTTTCAGTCTCTGTGGATGATAATTATAGAGAGGATGACGACTACATGTCTAGAATCAGACAACTTATCTCAGTCGATAGAGTATCTGTTTACTGAGCTAAGGGCCCCAGATTCGATTCCCGGCACGGCTGAAAAATGAACATTGGTGAAATGAGGGTTTGCCGTTTCTCAATGACGAACTAACAGCCGGAGGACTGGATGTTGTGCCTGTCCTAGTTTTAAGTTAGATTATATGACATGTGAAGCTGCAACAGGCCTAGCAAGCCGATAGTGGAAAAATGTATGGCTTGAATAAAAACTGACCTAGATCACAGGCTGGAAACTTTAATGGGTGTAAAGTAATTACATGTCTAGAGGACACTTGTCTCCTATCCTAAAAGAATGTAAGTGCTCGTGGTATGTAGTAGAATATATTCTTGTTTAGTGGAGTTTTCTAACGTTTAAATTCTGTTTGGGTTGAAATTTAACTACTGGGAAGTTGATTTTATTGCTGTTACACCTTCCAATATTTGTTTAGTTGACATGTCATCTTCCTCGTGTTGTTATGGAGCCAGAACTGTGAATCGCATGTGCGTCTCATGTTATTTTCTTAAGGCCCCCACACAATACAGTGTATCAGCAGTAGCGGATTTAGGCTTAGGCCCGTAAGGCCCGGGCCTAGGGCGGCAAATTTTGAGGGGCGCCAATGAATTGTTCTGGAGAAAGATCATTTTCCACTCTGAAAAGAGTGAAAAGTTATTTTCGTGGAAGTATGAAACAAGACAGACTAAATGCACTTGCATTACTAACCATTGAAGCACAATTGGTTCAAGAAATTAAGTATGAGGAGGTCATTGATATTTTCGTACGGACGAAAGCAAGAAAAAAATGTATTATATGATTAATCAGATAAAAATAATTTATATTTTAATTACAAGCAATTTATTAATAATTCTATATTTAATTGTTATGTTAAAAAAATTAATGTTTAATTAATACCTGAATTAGATTTCTTATTATTATTGTTATTATTTTCATTATTTTATACACACACATATATGTATATATTTGTTTATATATATATACTGTTACAAAAAAAAAAGGGCGCTCATATCGTCTCGGGCCTAGGGCGTCCTCAAACCTAAATCCGCTACTGTGTATCAGTGAAAGTTTTACAATCACACCACACACTCCTTGTATCATTCACACATTGCCGAGCAATGCCACCACACTTGTTACGTGTTATGTGGCACGTGGCGGATCTATGGTCTGGGAAGCCACACTTGCAGCGTCGTCTGTCGCTCAATGTATTTACACCAGCATTTTGTTAGGAAGAGCCCTCTTAGAGGTCTTTATTGGCACTAGATTTATTTTTTTAGCACTGCGTGTTACTAATTTGGTACTAATTACGCCCATGGTTTTGACTTTTAGGCAAGAGTAAGGTTATATTTAGAGGAAGTGTACCCTCATTTTTGTGATGGGAGAGTGGAAAATCATTTTGGAAAAACCACCCTGAGTACACCCGACCGAGATTTGAACCTCGGTCTTCCCCTCATCAACAGTCTAGTCTACTGCTAGAGTATCGCCTTAAATCATGCGGCTACTGAAGTGGTTGCTACTACAGTAGCCTCCGTGGCTTCTTTGGTGCTGACTGACAGCTCACAGCTGACTTCTAACAGTCAACATTTAGGTATATACCTAATTTTTGACTGTCAATAGTGACGGCTGCTAAACTTATGTCTTTGCAGATCATCTGGTTCCGCGTAGGGATACGTAATTTGGTCTGGTAACTTTTTAAAGCTGTCAGTCAGCACCAAGGAAGCCATGGGGCTACTGTAGAAATATTATATTTTATAAGATTTTTCTAGGAAAAAAATATACCTTCTTGGATGTATTTAGTGCCAAATTCTGGTTTGTCGATGCTGGTGAATTCAGGGATAACATCTGGTATGGGATACTCCCCATTACAATGGGAGTTCCAAGTCCTCCCCCGGGACAATTCATTAAATTGAAGCCTCAAAAAACGCTTTTTAAGCCAATCCTTGTCTCCTGAAAATAAGATACAGCATAAGAAAAATGTTTAAAATTTATACAAAGTCGTGGGTGGACACTTGACCTTGACGATTTGAATGGGGAATGTTGCTGGAATTAATCGCGCATGCGCCAAGCTATCAACCCCAAAGTCAGCAGGCGGTGGGCCCTAGTAATTAGTTTATTAGCTATATTCTCTATAACTCTCTGTTTTTTGGCCAGGGGCACTGTTTGAGCGCTAGTTAAGAACACTGTTAGGCAGGATTAGCCTAATTCTAATGCAATTGGTGACCTGGTGGTCTAGGGGTAAGGTGTTGGACTTCTTTGCTGGGATCCGGGGTTCAATCCTCGGTCCCAGCACAGATTTATCTGATTACCAAACCCTTCCTTCACCTCTGACAAGACATCTTGTGAATGTGAGGAATGCCAGGCCTCCACCGTGGTTCGGATCCCACGTTAAACTGTAGGTCCTCCATTTCATCTCACAATCACCCTACCATTACACATTAGAGTAAGTGCGTATAACCCGAACGGGTAGTAAGACGCGGTGCTGATAATAATAATAATAATAATATAATGTAATTTCTCGATTCCTTAATAAATTTATATATTTGAAAGGACGTTTAATTATCATTTCTAAGTTATTTTCTCACTATACCTTTATATTTAATTTCGAATAAGGAATCTTTTACCTGAGACAACCTTGGAACCTCAGGGGGGCAATTTCCCCCTACACCCCTCTGTGGGCGACCCAGCGTGACGCCGAAGTCTGTATGAAGTCTCACGCTAGAGTATCAAGCTAAGTAGCACCTTCAGTGACCAATATCGGTGGTCACATGGTATGAAGCAGGCATACCAAACTGACTACCTGCGGACCCGTATGATGAACCATCATGAAATTCCACCATATTATTCTTCCAGAAACGTCGAGGAAATACAATATTTTGGTATGTGATATTTGAGAATTTGGCATACTTTGGAAAATTATAGCATGTGAGGATGGGAAACCAAACCTGTGTTCTTTCTCCGACAAGAATCAATTCCCAAATATTTTTGAATTTGTACAACAAATATGTGCAATTTTTGGCAGTACACACTTATGTTAACCGGCTGGTTTCTCACATGAAATGAAACCAAAACACCGACACAAATTTGTGACTTTGGGCTTTCAAATTTTTGATTAAAACAATTTACATATTGATAGTTTTATTTTTTTATCTAAACCTAATTATAAGATAATAAGTTTGAATTTTTTTGCTTAGGATAAAGACAAGGATTCTTTTTTTGAAATGTGGCTCCCTCTTTATTTTTAATGTTCAATATGACCGTAATTAACAAACGAATTAGATACGCCTGGCTTAAGGAATCATTCTTATATTGGACTGGACGGTTGGTAACGGGTAGATTGGAGTTCAAACCTAGGTTGGGTGTACTGGGGGTGGTTTTTCCAAAATGGTCTTTCAATCTCCATTCACGCAAGTGTCGTTACGCTTTCTATTATTATAAGCTTCCTCTAAATAAAACCATTGGCTTAATTAGTCCAGAGGCGTATAACCAGAGAGGATTGTAAGATGCAGAGGTTAAAAAAGTATATATTTATTTAAGGTAGATATTGAATTTTATCGATGCACACTCAAAGTTGGTAGGCGTGATTCCAACCAAGACACATTTACTTACGAGTTACATTTTTTCTTCTTCTATTCCGTGCTATCTCCAAGAATAATCCTTCTTGACTACATACATCGTTATTACTAAAATACTAACATGTCATTATTTGTCCCACTTCATTAAGAGCAGTGGATTCTATTTTCGGTAAAACCAAACATAAATAATTGCAGACGGGAGGCCATTAATATTCACAAATCACAACCAAGTTGTCTTACTGGTTAGCCGGTAGCTCGCATAGTGAAAACCATGGTTTAGGGTGATGGCATATTCAAGTAATCAGAGCGGGAAACAGCTTTATTTTTTGTTGGTCGTGTAGCGGGATTTAAAAGAAATTACAGCTACTTGAAATTTGTAATTCTACTATTCCTTAATTAATGTTTGGGCTTTTAAAGGACGTTTGATTATAATTTTTTTTAGGTTATTTTCCCACTTTACCTTGATATTATATTTTGAATTTGGAACCTTTTATCTGAGACCTCTCTGCTTTATCGAGGCCACAGAACCTTCTAGGATAATGAAACCAGGAAGATGGGATTTGGAAAGATTTCAAATGAGGATCTTGTTTTTTTTTTCTTGGCTTGAAAAGAGCCTAAAGTGAATCGACGTCACTTGGCTTATGAGTGAAGTCTTAAGAGTTCAAATGTGTTTGAAGAGATAAAGTGGTAATCCAATTTAAAATTCAGCATTTAGGGAAAACTGGTGTATTCAGGACAAAATAATGGAGGATTGTCACAGGAGAATATTTTTTTTTAGCACCACGTCTCACTACTCGTTAGGGATATAAGCTTATGAACTAATTAGGCTGATGGTTTTTAGGGGTTAGGGATGTTATAATTATAGGAAGTGTACTCACATTTGAATGGAGGGAGAGGGGAAAACCATTTTGTAAAAACTACCCTCAGTGAATCCAATCGAGATTCTAACCTCTATCTCCCCATCGTCGCCAGTCTAGTCCAACACGAGAGTAGCATGTTAGACCATGTGGCCACCAAAGAGGGTCTGGAGAAAATGGAATTCCCAAATTTGACCATGCTTCAATACATATATACCAGTAGCTATTCCATCAGAGAAATCCAACAAAAATTATGTCATTTCGCAACATAAAGACTAGAACAGTTCCCTCCAGATTTGGGAATGATTTCATCAGTGACCCAAAAGTTTAACCTATAATTCATTTTCATGATAAAACAAGGTTACTATGTTGATTAGTTTATTTTTCAATCAGAGTATTACAGAATATTTATTTTGTCCTTCCTTTAATTCAT
This sequence comes from Timema douglasi, assembly GCA_901482245.1. Lineage (NCBI taxonomy): Eukaryota > Metazoa > Arthropoda > Insecta > Phasmatodea > Timematidae > Timema > Timema douglasi. The sequence continues at coordinate 174,938 of CABEEJ010001066.1, read as the reverse complement.
ATACTTATGGCAAGACTGACTTTTTAAAAATTTATTTTGAAGACGCTAACCATATTTTAATTTCTCAAATTTATTGATATTATTGAGTAATTTATAAATAAATATTGAAATTTATAAACTATATATATATATATATATACATACATATATATATATATACATACATATATATACATACATATATATATATATATACTCTATAACATATTTTTATTTATCCATACTTTCTTTCACTGTAAGATTATTATAATAATAGTAACATAAAGCTCTAATGGTGTACAAAGGAGAAATAAAGAAATAAACATAGCTGTGTGAATCTCTCAACTTAGTGATTTTATTCTCAGTGAGTTTGGTATCTATATTAAGTACATTCTGTCAACGGTCAGCTTGTAAGTGAAAAGTCTTAAGATTAAAATAGAAGCGGCTGATTGCTGTTAGTCTAGATGAGACATCAGTGGATCTGTGGGAATTGCTGTCTCAGGTATCGCCTGATTTTATGAGGTGGATAGAATCCCGTTGAACGGTGCTTTAGGCCGTCATCGGAGGAATCTCCTAGAGCTGTTGGCAGATTCTAGTTTGCTGTCGTAGACCTGGGCTCTAGAGAGTCGGAGACACACAGATGATTTTGAGCAGTTCCCCGATTGTGAGTTTCATGAAAAGTGCCTTAGGCTCCTGGCCATGGGCGTTTTTATATAACAACCTTTTAGAGGCGTTGTGGGCGTAGACCTAAACTAATAATACGACTTGAGCTCACAGGTGACTTTATGATGTATGGACCCAACCCTCGTCACTATGACGACAATGTATTAGTTCATTTTATTTTAATAAACCCAAATAGTATTAACTGTCAGCCATTCATTCAACCCACCCTGATTGACCCCATCACACTGTAGTCAGTCTCACAAGGGACCGTAGAGCCGCGTTCACTCATCTTGGTGATTGCAAAGCCCGCGTCTTTACATATTAATGTTTGTAAAAATGTGTACACACAACTATTATTATTATTATTATTATTATTATTAATGATAACAACCCACTTCGGTAGCCGCATGGTCTAAGACGCTACTCTCGCAGTAGATTAGACTGCCTATGACGGGCAGATCAAGGTTCGAATCTTATTCGAGTGTACTGAGGGTGATTTCTCCAAAGTTATTTTCTACTTTCCTTCCACGCAAGTGTGAGTTAGGTAATTATAATATCGATACAAATTGACAGGAGTAGGTCACCTTACTCGTAATATAGCTACAGTACTTGCAATTGGTCTTAGTTACTTTCATACCTGTCAATACATTTATTTACTATTTGAATCGGAATCCACAGTACATTTTCTTGACCCTAACACATCATCTTATTCACCAAATATTTGTGAAATATTTGTGTGTGTGCTAAATATAGCTATGGTTAGGATAAAGAATTTGATTTGTAAAGCTTATACAGTGTTTTAGAGAAGTGACTTCACAATATGAACGGCTAAGGAGCACATTAATTTTATAGACGTTGACTAACTTTATACACCTTAATAATTAAATATATAGTCTATGTACTTTAATTGTGTATTGACGTGCATAAATTATACACAATAAAGCTTATATAAGTATGATATATATTATGTGTATATAAGTACATTACATATGTATATTATATATATTCATTATATAAATATATAAAGCAAGAGGGAGGGTGTTTTTTTATTAAAGTAAAAAAAAGCGAACTTACGAATTTTTATCACACCATTTAATACAGTAATGAGTTAAGAAGAATAAAGGTATAAATTGCAGGACATATTCTCGCATGGAGACTGGAGAGAGAGGGTAAAACCATTTAGAATAAACATATCTCCGTACACCCTGCTTGGATTCGAGGCGGGAGCTCCTCATCAAACAAGAGTTGACGAGAAAAGCGCCTTTGTTCACGTTCTCACAAGCGCAGGCTCTTTTAGTTTTAAAATATTATTCTGGAACAAACCTATTTTGAAACTTCGGAGAGTGAGAAACGGTTTTACCCCGGTCATATACTGAACATTTAAAATTATACTTTGCTTGAGATGAATTTAGACAATTTAACTGGCCACTTAGAGACAAATAATAACTAAGACTCGTTCATATACACTTCAATTGACCCCTCAGATGACATATTACTAACCAAAACCTGTTCATAGACAATTCAATTGTCCACTCAGATGACATATACTAACCAAAACATGTTCATAGACAATTCAATTGTCCACTCAGATGACATATACTAACCAAAACATGTTCATATACACTTCAATTGTCCACTCAGATGACATATACTAACCAAAACCTGTTCATAGACAATTCAATTGACCCCTCAGATGACATATACTAATCAAAACCTGTTCATATACATTTAAATTGCACACTCAGATGACATATACTAACCAAAATCTGTTCATATACACTTCAATTGACCCCTCAGATGACATATACTAACCAAAACCTGTTCATAGACAATTCAATTGACCCCTCAAATGACATATACTAACCAAAACATGTTCATAAACAATTCAATTGTCCACTCAGATGACATATACTAACCAAAACCTGTTCATAGACAATTCAATTGACCCCTCTGATGACATATACTAACCAAAACCTGTTCATAGACAATTCAATTGTCCACTCAGATGACATATACTAACCAAAACCTGTTCATAAACAATTCAATTGACCCCTCAGATGACATATACTAACCAAAACCTGTTCATAGACAATTCAATTGTCCACTCAGATGACATATACTAACCAAAACATGTTCATAGACAATTCAATTGACCCCTCAAATCACAAAAGATTCGAAAAACCTGCTCGATGACCTCAATAAAATCTTTCATGAGCTATATTATGTGTCTCTGGTAGGTTATAGTTTTCCCAGACACTTATCTCAACAAACGTGTTGTTCTAAAGTTTTCCCTGTGGAGGTAATCAAAGTTCACATCTGTGGTGAAGTAACGCTGTCCTGGTGGACTAGTTTCTTCAACTTCCGTTTGTTTCTCACGTTTGTGATATCCACAGACTCGGAAAACTATCATTATAACACAATACTAGATATACTTTCATGTAATCATACTTCAAAAAATGCGATTATTCACCCGTCAATATTATATTATCAATACCTATACAATAACATAAATAATAATATTAAAGTGTAATCAATGCTGATTGCAAAAAAATTAGTTTGTATTTCTAAACGATAATCCAAATATCCTTCTGTAATAAAATTAAGATATCTCTGATTTAAAAAAATATATGATTAAGATTTACTTTACAAACAGCCCTTTGACTTTCAAGCGAACTGAGAATATAGATGGATGACTAGTAAAGAACCTACTACAAAGTAGGGTAATTTTTACCCCTTTCTGAAAGCGACTGATTCTAGGAATACCGACCTGTTGTTACCATTACGAGTTTGTTATGTAAGTATACTATAATATTTAATTAATTTAAATTTATTTAAGGTATTTAATGTTCACTTTCTGAACCGGAAGATTAGATCAGCACACTAAAATATATATGAGCGAGAGCGAAAAGACCTACCAATTTTGCCGAGAAGATATTTTCATATACTTTCCAAGGATCTGTCCCATGCTACAATCCACATGGGACCGACGGGTTTACTTCACCTCCGAAGGAAGTTGTGCTATTCTTTTTTATCGCTCAAAAAATCCGTCGACCCCGGCTGGGTTTGAACCCACGACCATTGGGTCCTAAGATGAGCACTTAACAACAAGACACCACAGGTCAACAAGTATACAGTACACGTTTAAAAAGTAGTCGGAAAAAATATCACTCTGAATCTTGTGTATGATCGAAAACGTGTCTTGATTTCATTTAATAACGATTCACTAGTCTCATGGTTCAGATCAATTATAAAAGAATTGCTAACCATGAACTAGTGTAGCATGCCATGTAGGCCTACTATTAAGCGGCTAATGGAAACCGCCAGAAGCCTGTCTTCAAGGCACGGAATTATGCGCTGAGGGTTTATAAAATTGTATCCGCGCAGGCTATCTTGCATGTGAAGTAATGGCACTCAGACAGCGTTTTTCAACCGGTGTGCCGTTCATCGGATGTGCCGTGGTAGTTTGGGGAAAGATAAAAAAAAAACATGAGACCAAATTTAATGAACAAAAATATGACTTTTTTAAAGACCATCACTAACATTATTATTATTATTATTATTATTAGCACTGCGTCTTACTACCCGTTCGGGTTATACGCATTTACGCTAATGTGTAATGGTAGGGTGATTGTGAGATGAAATGGAGGACCTACAGTTTAACGTGGGATCCGAACCACGGTGGAGGCCTGGCATTCCACACATTCACAAGTTGTGATTGATACACGTCTTGTCAGAGGTTAAGGAAGGGTTTGGCAATCAGATAAATCTGTGCCGGGACCGAGGATTGAACCCCGGACCCCAGCACAGAAGTCTGACACCTTACCCCTAGACCACCAAGTCACTTTATGTCAAATATTGCTTCAGTTCAAACAAAGTTTAACTTTATTCAAAAGGTGATATCAACATTTGTTAAATATCTGTCAAAGGTGTCATGGAATTTAACGACGACTTTTTTCTACTAATTTAAAAAGTTTGTAATCTAATGCCGCCATGCTCATTATAAATGTTCAACAAAATCGGTCCACCTCATTACACCGTATCCCTATCTTGAGCTAGTTCTATCCAGTCCACCTTATTACACCATAGCCCTATCCTGAGAAGTTCTATCCATTCACCTCATAACACCCTATCCCTATCTTGAGCTAGTTTTATCCAGTTCACCTCATTACACACTCTTATCTTTATCCAGTTCTATCCAGTCCACTTCATTACACTATATCTCTTTCAGGTCCATTCTAATGTTATCTTCCAATCCGCGTCTCGGTCTTACCAATGATCTCTTCTCATCAAGTTTTCCAATCAATACCTTGAACATGGTTTGGTTTCTTCCATTAGCGCTGCATGTCCTATCCAACACAACCTGTGATGTGTTAATACACTAACCATCTCTGGTTTTGGGGTATGTAACTCATCACTATGTAGCCTACTACAATCGCCATTATTTTCATTCCTACCACATTAGATTAGCTAGTAAATATACGCATAACACTAATACATAGTGAAGTTATACACAACAAAACAAAAACTTTATTTTATTTGTGACCCGCTTCGGTGGCCACGTGGTCTAACGCACTTATCTCGCATTAGACTAGATTGCTAATGGCGTGGAGATCTTGTTTCGCATCTCGGTCGAGTGCGATGATGGTGGTCTTCTAAAAATTGTTTTACACTTTTACTGCGCGCAAATGAGTGTACAAAACAGAAAAATATATTCTTTCTAATCCCCCAAACCATTGGTGTAATTAGTACATAAGCGTATATCCCGAACGGGTAGTAAGACGTGGTGTTATATATATAGTTTCTGTTTCACCCACTGAAGTGCGCAAAGTAACTCATGCGCTCGAGTCTCGTACCGACCGCGGGCAGTGCAATGTGACAATATTATTAACTAGCAGAGACAGCCTTCGTCCATTCATAGGCATCGTTGACCAAGTACTCTTGAGTGTCCGGCCAAACTGACAAAAAAGCGAGCGAGCGAGCGCGTGATTAGCAGCTAGCTCTCGATAGTTGTTGACGAGAAGGCAAAGGTTCGAATCTTGGTTCAGTGAACTGAGGTAGGTTTATGACAAGTGTTTTATTGTGGTGGTTTTCCCCATCCTCTCTCCGCGCTAATGGTGATTCTTATTTGTAAAGACCTACTTTGATTGATTACAATATTGGAAATAACATATTAGTTTTACACATTATATATATCATAAACCATACCTATATATATATATATATATAGGTATGGTTTATGATTTTACCAATTAAATTAGGCCGTTAGTAGCAAGTGTGCTAAGCCTATCGATAATAATAATAATGTCAAAATGATAAGTTTTCCCAGCACTCAATGAACCAACATACAATAATATTGCCTAGCGCCTGTAAACTAGACTGTACCGGCTCGAGCGCACGCGCTCAGTCTGACCGTACCCTAAGGAGCTAAAAGACTCATATTGAGTTAACATTGACAGGTAGATCAGGGCTCGTGTCCCAGCCGGATTGTTTTACAAAATGATGATCTATCAAAAGAGGCTTAAGAACTTCTCTTCCGGTTGTTGCGGGAACGTTTCCTTAAAATAAACTCCTGGATTACTCCCTGTACTAAGCCGGTAAGGTGGTTAACTCATGAGCTAAAAGTACTGATTAAAATTATCATAATTAAGCCCATTGCTACGTTTCTATTAAAGGTATTTAATGTGGTCAATATTGATAATATTTTACTTAATTTAGCACCACCTCTTACTACCCGGTCAGGTTGTACGCAAATAGGCCTAAGGTATTAATTATGCTCATGAGTTAGGGATGAGGAAGGTTGAATTTAGAGGAAGTGTACCTACATTTCCTTGAAAGGAGAGTGGAAAACCATTTAGGACACTCAGTACACCCGACCGGAATTCGAGCTCCAATCTCCCTTTGATCATCAGTCTAGTCTAACATTATAGTGATGCCTTAGACCATGTGGCCACCGAAGCCGGTGGCATTTTAATATTACTAATTATTTTATAAGTGTTGATAAGAACTATCAAAGGTGACAGCTGTATATAACTAGACTTAAAGCCTGAATACATGAAAGTATATCGTATTTACTTTCAAGATGTCAGATGAAGATGTTTTTATGAAGATAGCCCACTAAGGTGGGACGAAAGGAGACACGAGAAAAAGCAAGTGTTTTTTGCAGTTTTTATGGCAAAACCTTTTTGGCAAAAATAATTTAAATATTGCTTCTATACAAACATATAATTTAATTTTCTTTACATGTTGGCCTCAAAATTGATTGAATATCTGTTAAAGGTGTCTTGGAGTTTAATGATAACTTTTCCTCTTCATTTAAAAAGTTTGTTAGATAATGCCACTATACTCATAATAGATATTTGGAACTATTGAGGTCATAATGTGAAAAAAATTAAACTCTATGTTTCTACTGAAGCAATATTTTAATTATTTTGGCCAGAAAAATGTTTTGACATAAAAACTGCAAAACAACTGTCCTTTACTCGCGTCCCCTACTATCCAACCTTAATCCCGCCCTACACCAAGTGTCATTACCCGTCAAGTTTTTTTCTTCAAAAGAAGGGTAATAATGGTAATTTCTACTTACTCCATTTTTTTAAACTTTTCAAAGAAACATGAAGGAAGGGTGGCTATGCCGTTGTGCTACATACATTGCTATATCTATTTGTTTGTGCTAAATCTGACTACCCATGCAGTCATTTGATTATGCTAATATGGTGAGAAAAAGTAAGGTAGAATTTTGAGAAAATGTATATGCATTTTCTTGAACGCTGGGTGGGAGCCCTTTTACGAAAAAAATATATTGAATACACCTGGAGAGATCTATAGCCCCAACCTACCTTTAATCAGCAAACCAGATTATACAAGCTTGCTAGACGGCGTGCCCACCGATGCGGGTGTACATTGATATCCTTGCTGCGTTTACCTGATTCATTTTTTCTATAATTTTGTCCTCAAGGTTTTTTTTATAGCCAACACAATTATTATATTGCTCAGTTGAATGATTTCAGAACCAAGGTTGCTTATGAAAGTGTTTTTTATGTTATTATCTGCCAATTTCCGACAACTTTTAGTTCAGAGACTGTGTTAGAGTGATATAACCAGAGTTAGTGAGTAAGATAAGCAGTATTTGATTCTAACCCTCATTTCCCCGTCATCCTCAATCTAGAATATTACGAGAGTGAAGCCTTAGAGTAGATTTCAGGGGCCTGGAACTTTTTTTGAGAGAAATGCTATTTTTTTTCTGATAAAAATAAATAATTTGAAGAGGTAGACCAAAGCTTAGACTGGCATAAGTAGGGGTTTACGGGGATTTTTTTAAAAGTATTAACTTAAAGAGGTTTGATTAAAAATGATAATTTGACCTTTTTCTTAAAAGTTGAAGAGATGCAGTTATAACAGTAAGTTAAAACATAATTGGCCTAAACATCATTAGATTAGTTAATTAATTAAGTCGTTTTTACCAAATCATTTAGCCAAACACTAAGATAAATAATTTAACCCCGTGTATATTATTGAACATAGCTGTGTAGTTAAGAAATAAATTTCCTTTTCTATAATTATTTACTGATTTTATTTTAGTAAAATTAACGCGTAGTTTTCAATACTTAATGATAAACAATTTGCTTATATTTGACTTTCTTAGCATAATTTAAAGTTCATTGTTTGAAAAATAAACTTGTTTACTTTAAATTGCCTGAATTAAATATCGTGTTTTATTAACAACAAGATTGAAGTATCATTTATTTACACTTTTATTTATATTATTGTCATATCATTTTTATGCCATATACCATGTGATTTCATGATTTGATCCACCTATTTTAATTAATACCTAATTAAATATTCAATAATATATATTTTTGTAATTCTATTTTATAAAACTATTTTCATGGTATTGCGACACTCCATTGTCTTTGTCTCAATCTAGACCAGCAGGTACCTTCAACTGTATTTTGGAAATTTGTGATAAAGGTAAACCGTGGAACGAGAGTAAAAAATATTTTGAGCCAGTACTATAGATGTGAAATAGAAATTTCACCAAAAAATTCTCACTTAAGTTTTTCTGAAAATAGTTTTCAGCGTTAAAAAAAAATTTCAATTAGTCTACTTTTTCTAGAAAAACACTAAGCTATTTAATGAAATTAATTAAATCAAAATACCCCAGCTTTTAAAGTTTCCACTTCATTCAGGTCAACCATAAATACGTTAACACCGGAAACATCAACTGAGTTCCAATAAAGCATCAAGAGCGATTTCAGTTTTATTCTCACATTCACCTATCGACTACAGCGCTTAGTGGTTGAATGTGTCCCTAAAGTCTGGTCTGTTGCAGTGCTAATCCTTTACGCCTACATCCACTTTTCCCTGGTATTCAATCATTTGACAATTTTACAATTTTATGGTCATATCGGAAATCGAATCTGAAACTCCTATCTCAGTAAGCAGACAAACTCATCGTCTATTAATCTATTGATACAACTAGTCACGTGGTGTAATGGACAGTGCACCTGACTACGAGTATAGATGTCCCGGGCTCTATTCCCGGCTGGTACGTTGAGTATTTTTCCCAAAAGGGGAATTACCCCAACGGTCACCAAGGTTTGTTTGGTTAGGCTTAAGTTAGGTTTAAGTGTTTCCACTGGTTACACACCCTCATACTCACTATCACCCTCAACTCATCTCATCTGGACATGGAAAGAACTTCCGTAGAAAGGATGTACGATTAGTACATTTAGGAGTTCTCTGGGCAGCGATAAAGTAGTACTGACCAATTTTTCCACTATTGGGTTACGATTGAGGACTCCTAGACGCGCAATATTAATATAGCTTATAAAACAATATATAATATATAATTTAGTAATCACTTATTTTGACCTGATTTGCATAACTTTTTGAACACATCAACAGTTTCATATTTCTTGTATAGAGTTGATAAATTACTTGAGTATGTTTGAGAAGAATATATTGAATTGAAAATGTTTTGATACGTTTTATATATGTTCTAAGTCTTACAACCCATCCCTGGCTATCCGCCTATTCATACTAAAAGAGTATGAATGAGGAAGGTCGAATTTGATAGGATATCTTCCCAGATAAAATGTCTCATTGCACCCGCCTGGATTCCTAGCTCCAACTTTCATCACCGGCGTACCAGACAAGTCTAGACAACTTTACCTATGTGACCACCGGTGTGGGTTTGGTTCAATTGCATAGTCAAAGGTCGGAGATTGCCAGGGGCAAGGAAGCCGGAAGCTTTCAACTAGACCGGCCGGCAAGTCGAGTTTGGAACTGAAGAAGTAATTGATGAAATGTTACATTTGGGACATCACACTGTATGGAGCAGAAAATTTACTCTCAGGAAGTTGGAAAATAAATACTTTGAGAGCTTTAAATATGGTGCTGGAGAAGACTTGGGAATATTAGGTGGACAGACAGAGTAACAAATGAGCAAGTCTTAAGGAGCGTGGGTGGTAAGAGAACCATTTTGGTTGTAACTCTTCAGTGAAAGAAAAGTGGATCGAACAAATCCTTAGGAGGAACTGTCTTCTGCATGACGCCATGAAATAATAGGTTGAGGGAAAGAGGAGCTTAGGAAGAATGAGGATTTAAATATTAGATATTTTGAAGGAAATAATCATATTCTGGGAGCTGAAAGAAGGGGCAGAGGACAGGGTGCATTGGTGGTCTAAGTTTACTGATAAAAGGAATGGACCTGTCTTAAAATATAACACAAAATAATAATAATACTCTAAGAGCCAGGCCAGTTTCCTTTTTAGGGCTCGGCCAGACTGGTGAGCGAGCGCGTGATTAGCATATAGCTCTCGATAGTTGTTGACGAGAAGGCAAAGGTGCGAGTCTTGGTTCAGTGAACTGAGGGTGGTTTATTACAAGTGATTTATTGTTGTGATTTTCTCATCCTCTCTTCACGCTAATGGGGATTCTTATTTGTAAAAGCCTACTTTGATTATAATATTGAAGTATTTTAACATATAAGTTTTATATATATATATACTAGCTGACCCGGCAAACGTTGTTTTGCCATATAAATAATTTTTAAGTAATTTCTAGTGTAGACAAAAAATAGCTTACTTATTGTAAGTGTGTAAGAATGTGGTATATGCGTGAAATAGGCATGGAGCGCTGTGAACGATGAGGGAATATAAAAATAACAAAAGGCAAACATTATTTTTAAGTTATTATAATTTATTCCTTAAAATTATATATCATTAATTAATCAATTACGACAGTAACACTAACAAACAATATCAATCTCTTAATGCCATAGCGTGAACAATATTTTTTGTTAGTCCATCTTTAGCTAACACAAACAAACTGGATGGTTTACCCACTCGAGAGCATGCCACGTATAATTGTCCGTGTGAAAAACATGGTGTTCTCAAATCTAAGCCACAAATAGACATCGTTTGACCTTGGGATTTGTTGATAGTCATTGCAAATGCCAATCTAATCGGAAACTGAATACGTTTGAATTGAATTGGCACATCTGTAGGTATAATAGGAATCCGTGGTATTAATATATTTTCACCTCGGAACTTGCCATTTAAAATGCTGGCTTCGATCACGTTTTTCACTAAAATGGCTATTAAAAATAGGGGTTGGTGATAAAAGGGTAAAAATTTAGGGTTGTATGTATTTTTTAATGCGACATAATAAAAAAAATAAAGATATTAAAAAAATGTCTAAAAATTATAGAAAAATTTTAAGGGTGGACAACCCTTATCACTAAGGGGTATGAAAAATAGATGTTGGCCGATTCTCAGACCTACTCAATATGCTCACAAAATTTCATGAGAATCGGTCAAGCCGTTTCGGAGGAGTACGGGAACGAACATTGTGACACGAGAATTTTATATATAAGAATAGGTATGGTTTATGATCTTACTAATTAAATTAGGCCATTAGTATCAAGTGTGCTGAGCCTATCGATAGTAATAAAAATGTCAAAATGAGAAGTTTCCCCAGCACTCAATGAACCAACATACAATAATATTGCCTAGCGCCTGTAAACTAGACTGTTCCGGCTCAAGCGCGCGCGCTAGCTCGCTCCGATCTGGCCACCTCTCATTACAACCAATGTGTTATAGTTTATATTTTAGTCACTTGCGCTCTCGCTCGCCCAATCTGGCCGTCCCCTTATACTTATATCGCCTCAAGTGATTGCGCTATACTAAATAAAAGACGACCCCACCTGGACCAGAATGAATGGGACAGTCTCACATATGAAACTGATCCATTCCATGTTGGTCTAGGTAGGTGTCGTCGAGCAGTTAATATAGCGCGTTCCCTTGAAGCGTGCTAGGTTTGACTATGAAACTGGATTCAAGGGTTCACTTAATTCTGGCTACAATATCATTATTTTTATGCAAAGCCAAATCACCCAAAGAGAATTTCCATAGTATTTCAATGACAAATCAGACAACACTCAGGAACAGGACGCAGGAGGATATAGTTAGCTAGTTTTAAGGGATCTCACTATCGTTCACTTCGAGTGATGATGAGAAAATAAATTGCATTAAAATATTCCCAATATAACTGTTCAAAATGGAAACTCAGATTTTCAATTAGGTGTCGGGCACAATACCCATGACCGGGAGTGGTGATCGAATGGTCTAACGCAGAGGTCCCCAACTTTTTTGTAATTTAGATCACATTCAAAACTAAAGCTAAGTGTGGCGGGCACCAATTACTTTTTCAAGGCAAATTTACTAACTCCCGCCAGACTCAGAGGTCAGCCTCAACGCTATACACAGGGCCGGTCAACTGCCATGGTAAGTTTCCAACAGCGATTGTCACGTTACATGTGGCTGTGGGTAATACTCAAGGCCGTAGCCAAGGGGAGTTGGGGGCTCAACCCCCTCCAATTTGACAAAACAAAATTTTTAAAATACTGCTTTACTTACAGTTTTAACGAGACCAAAATAAAGACATAAGGAACTATTTAACTTCTCACCACCATTTTGGTGCTTGGGTACATTTAAAATATATATTTATTATGTGTTTATTCAGGCAACAAAGGTGAGTAAACCCATGCCAAGATATTTACAAAGGAAATGTAAAGTATTAGGATGGTATTAGTGAGTGTGAAGAGAATGCTGGAAGGGGGCAGGTCTTTGAGATTAAGAAAAAGCAAAACCATTCTGATTGAAACTACAGTGGTTCTGAGCAAAAGTACACTTTGTAAATTAGCTGGCAAAGAAAGAGGAAGGACAGGGAGGGATTAGAAAGAGGGGGCTTTCAATCACCAATTTCTTGTGAACAGCATACCTGGAGATAAGCACAAACTTGATTTTTGTCGTAAAATTGACATTACAATTATTAGCCAACAACTTTTCAACTGTGGTGGGCAGACGCAAAAGACTCGGTGGGTGCCACGGTGTCCGCGGGCATAGGGTTGGGGACCCCAAGTCTAACATGTCATCTCGTGTTAATCTGGATTTCCGGTGACGGTAGACGTGGTTTGGATCTCGGATGGATGCACAGAAGTTTTTTTTCTTTCTAAATGATGTACAAATCTCTCTCCAGGCAAATTTTGGTACACTTGCTCTCTAATTGTACCTTTATTATTCCATTATCGTTATTCATGTACACCTACAACCTGAATGGGTGCTAAGACGTGGGGAAAATAATTAAAGGTGAGATAGCAAATTGTGTAAAAATATGCCCAGTGGGGTGTGACCGACCAAAATGTAAATTTATCTTTTCAATTCAATTTCAAGCAGTACTACCTGTGTGGTGTTTATTAATATTAATATTATCTATAACATTGGCAACAGTCGTGAACAAAACAACTTCACTTATTTTAGATTGTTTATAACAATAGAAACGGGATATTAATAATACACAACAACGGTAGGTACCTATCATTACCAAAATATGACTTTTAGTGAAAGTAGGAAACATCATTCATAATTTAAAAAACATTATTGATACATTAGTTGTGTTCAGGAAGATTAAAAAAAATAAAGAGTAATTTGTGTTCTATTTCACCGCCATGTTCACGTTGAATCGAGAAAACAAAGGAAACTATTTGTGCGTAGATACTTTCATTTCTCGAGCAAATCGTGAAGGTGCTCTACTTGAAGGTCGACACGAAACCACCTTTGACCTCAGCCCTAAAGGTCCTTCTCAGTTACATCACCGACCACAGAGGGCAACTACAGAGTGTTCCAAAAGTCTTTATGAAACCTACAAGACTGTGAGCGATGGACCTAAGCAAAACATTCCACAGAGGTGGCTGGCGACTAGCCAAGTAGGTGAAGGGGCTGGGTTGAGGGAGGTCTCACCTAGAGCTTATTACCAATATTCAAAACCAGTGGGGTGCAAAGCTTTGAAACAAACATCAGATTCAACTTAACTTTGAACAAAAATTCCTGTTTCAAAGCGTCACTAATAAAAATATTGACAGCTAAAATACTCAATTTATATTCAATTACTGGCATTCTGAGCTGTTATGTATACATTACAATTTAATACTCATGGGGGAAACATGATGTAATTGAATTATAGCTTGTGATAGTAGTTTTTTTTTATCAGATTAAAACAAAATATTACAAACAATTGTTCAATAAAACATTTTTCAAGTAATTTTAGTGCATAAAGTTATATACATAACAACAGTTTAATATTTTTTCAGTCATAAGACCCACTAAAAAAATATTTGAACATCAATTCGAATTCGAGAATATTTAATATATTTGATTCGAATTCATTTCGAATTTAAAAAATGGACAATCCTAATTAAAACTATCAAATAATGTGTGTGGTAAGTGTGAAAAATTTGTTAGTAATTTACTCAAACCAACTTTAAATGATCTTAGGTATCTATTTTAGTTTTGATGGACTAAAAATAAATTTCAGACAAATAATGGCAAATAGAGATGAGACTTTCTCGGTAACATTCTCAGATAATTAAAACCCCGAGCGAAGGGGATGCTATCGGATGCAAGTGATTTGCGGCCGCACGATTTGTCTACCTCTAAAGAGACGGGTTAATTGCGGCCCCACATTTTTAGATCCACGCACGAATTATGGCCTGGGCTGTTGACCTAACCTAACCTAACCCAACAATCCTTCAAATTTTTGCCAAAACCATTGAGCCACAAGAATTGTGGCCAGGGCTGTCGACCTAACCTCACCTAACCTAAAAAATACTTCATATTTTTGCCAAAACCGTTGAACGACAAGAACTGAAGAGGTTTGTATAATACGAGGGATATCGACACGAGACAATGATATTTTCGATCTGAAATTTAAGACGGCATTATAGAAAGTACATTTTTTTTTTTTTTCCAATCTAATTTGGCCTGGCATCTTACAATTTTAAATTCAGGCCTATTTTACACACTATCAGAACAAATATTTCCCACTATACACATTATCCAATTTATTTTATATACAATTTATTTTATTTCTAAACAGGTTTTGGCTCCTATAAAGTTTTGGCTCCTATAAAGAAAGAAAGTACACTAATAATTAGGTGGACGCAACTCATACCTCTCTCTCTCTCTCTCTCTCTCAAGTGAGTGGGCTACCATTCCTAAGTGTCTCTCAAAAAACCGGCCGCAAATCGTACATGATTTCAAGATTAAGGCACAACTTACCTAAACAGATGCTTTCAATAAGGCTTTGTTTATTATGTCAGAATATGTAAAGTATGTATCACCATGTCTTACTACCCGTTTGCTTATATACTAATAACGTTAATGGCTTAAGGGATGAA
Organism: Timema douglasi; assembly: GCA_901482245.1. Lineage (NCBI taxonomy): Eukaryota > Metazoa > Arthropoda > Insecta > Phasmatodea > Timematidae > Timema > Timema douglasi. The sequence continues at coordinate 159,556 of CABEEJ010001066.1, read as the reverse complement.
GAGGCTATATTTGGAGGAAGTGTATCCGCGTTTGGGTGGGGTGAAAGTGGAAAACTCTTTTGGAAAAAGCTCTCAGTACATCCGACTGAGATTCGAACCTCAATATCCAAATCATTGGCAGTATGGTCTACTGTGATTGTGACGCCTTAGACAATGCGGCCATCAAAGTTGATTTTAGTAGAGTATCGATAGTTTTAGTTTAATGGGGCCGGGTGTATCTCAAACTATTGAATACTCGAATTATACGAAAAAACAAGAAAAAAAATGAAGATCCATGTTTTTAAGTGCAAAAAGTCTGGATCACAATAGATCCGAAGTTAGTGAAACATTCAACCAACAAGGTTGTATCCTATGCGTAAGTCTGATATTAAAATTGGAATTTCTGTAACAATCGCTGGTTTGTATCACATTTGACAGTGTTTATAGTATTAGTATACTCAGGAGAAATTAAACTGAAGTGAAGACTGTATTTGAATAAAACTTTCCTGAAAGAATAATTGAAAATTTTCCAAAACGGAAAACTTTCTGTCTCCCATCTGTCAACAACATAATATGAAAGTATCTTATATATAAAATTCTCGTGTCACAATGTTCGTTCCCGTACTCCTCCGAAACGGCTTGACCGATTCTCATGAAATTTTGTGAGCATATTGAGTAGGTCTGAGAATCGACCAACATCTATTTTTCATACCCCTTAGTGATAAGGGTTGTCCACCCTTAACATTTTTCTATAATTTTTAGACATTTTTTTAATATCTTTATTTTTTTTATTATGTCGCATTAAAAAATACATACAACCCTAAATTTTTACCCTTTTATCACCAACCCCTATTTTTTAATAGCCATTTTAGTAATTTAATCATTTTTCATCCCCGGTCGATAACTGATCAATCGTCATGTGCCAATTCAATTCAAACGTATTCAGTTTCCGATTAGATTGGCATTTGCAATGACTATCAACAAATCCCAAGGTCAAACGATGTCTATTTGTGGCTTAGATTTGAGAACACCATGTTTTTCACACGGACAATTATACGTGGCATGCTCTCGAGTGGGTAAACCATCCAGTTTGTTTGTGTTAGCTAAAGATGGACTAACAAAAAATATTGTTCACGCTATGGCATTAAGAGATTGATATTGTTTGTTAGTGTTACTGTCGTAATTGATTAATTAATGATATATAATTTTAAGGAATAAATTATAATAACTTAAAAATAATGTTTGCCTTTTGTTATTTTTATATTCCCTCATCGTTCACAGCGCTCCATGCCTATTTCACGCATATACCACATTCTTACACACTTACAATAAGTAAGCTATTTTTGTCTACACTAGAAATTACTTAAAAATTATTTATATGGCAAAACAACGTTTGCCGGGTCAGCTAGTATATATGTATATGAGTATGTGAGTGTGTGCAATAACACATTATCTCCCCCTTTTTTTCGAAATACAAATTTGTAGTTTTTAATTTATATACATTATTTAATTTTCTTACGATATACTCTACTAACAATCCGAAATTGAAAATGGCGTCAGTGAATTTAACAAACCAACCCAATTAAACATCAAAAACAACCTTTGGCTACACAACACCAAACAACAAAACAATAATTGGTTATTTAGTTTTCGAAAATCGCTATGACATTTAGTAGAACATTAATATTATATTTATTATTTTTTCACTACGACTTAACATCCTTCTGAGCTATCTGATTTTAATTATGATAATGGCGTAGGTATGAAGATAGTAGAATTTAGAAGAAATCTAGCCACATATTTGCTGGGAGAGTGGTAAACCACTTAGTAAACAGCCCCCTCAATAACATATGAAGGGATTCAAACCCCACCCTCCCGTCAACAACAAAACAGACTAGATACGTCAGATATTTAGTCTCCGTGCCCACTCATGCGAGTTATAATTTGGTCGATTCAAAGTTAGTGTGATGGTAATTACCTTTTTGAATGTCGAGTGAGGGAAAGTACTTATTACGTTTTGGCTCAGTTTTTTTTATACCAAATTTACATTTTGGTTTAATTTGTACGATAAATTTATATCTGGGTTCAGTGAGGCATCAGACTTCTCATCCATGTATACACCATGTATGTAGCTCGCGTTTGATGCATTCTTTATTTTTTTTTCTAAAATATATTCAATATTTCAGTATGAAGAGTAATTCTGTATAACATGACATTGTACTTTGTACATTGTAACTTTATGATTGACTTAAATTAGGTATAGCTTTACTAAATAACGTCTAGGAAGATACTATTCTGTTTAGTTGTCATGGTAGGAGTAAGCTTTTTTACATGCATAACTTAAATTAGGTATAACTTTACTAAATAACGTCTAGGAAGATACTATTCTGTTTAGTTGTCATGGTAGGAGTAAGCTTTTTTACATGCATAACTTAAATACATATGTGTGGTATTGCGATTAGCCCACTTCTCTGATAGTTGATACCGCCTTTAGATCGAGTAACTGTATGTATCGCTAAGGGCAGAATTCTCCTATTATAGTTTCTTAATGGAGTATATTTAATAATATTCTACTTTGGTATTGTAAAAGGTGAAGTATCCAGTGCCATGTATTAACCTCAATGGCCCATGTTAATATTTTGATTTGTGTTTTTGCTAATACTCATATTCCAATGATTAGAGATTCAAAGGATACAATATTTTTAACGGAGCTTATGCGTATCACCGGTTATTGTAATTACGCTACTAATTTACTACATTTAAAAAATTGTTGTTTGAGAATAAACAGGTTTGCATAGCTTATTGCCAATGTTTGTATGCAGTTTTTATAATACTTGCATATAATGATCCATTACTTCATATCTGCTTAAGATCTTTTTTCTTCTCTCCGCTGTGTTTACTATATCTGTGGGGAAACCAAAATAGGCTGGATATATGATGATATTCAAATTACGAAACCTTGTAGGATATAATTATTTCCATTAGTTCTCCTTTTTGTAAGACTATGTACACTGGTCGGTTGCTTGCGGCTGCTATAGATGTAGAGGGAATCAGCCGAGCTGTTGGTATAGCTTCACCAAACTGACAAAGTAGTCCATAGGCTTCACCAAACTGACAAAGTAGTCCATAGGCTTCACAAAACTGACAAAGTAGTCCATAGGCTTCACCAAACTGACAAAGTAGTCCATAGGCCTCACCAAACTGACAAAGGAGTCCAGAGGCCTCACCAAACTGACAAAGGAGTCCAGAGGCCTCACCAAACTGACAAAGGAGTCCATAGGCTTTACCAAACTGACAAAGGAGTCTATAGGCTTCACCAAACTGGCAACGGAGTCCAGAGGCTTCACCAAACTGACAAAGGAATCCAGAGGCTTCACCAAACTGACTAAGGAGTCCATAGGCTTCACCAAACTGACAAAGGAGTCCATAGGCTTCACCAAACTGACAAAGGAGTCCGTAGGCCTCACCAAACTGACAAAGGAGTCCGTAGGCTTCACCAAACTGACAAAGGAGCCCATAGGCTTCACCAAACTGACAAAGGAGTCCGTAGGCTTCACCAAACTGACAAAGGAGTCCGTAGGCTTCACCAAACTGACAAAGGAGTCCAGAGGCTTCACCAAACTAACAAAGGAGTCCATAAGCCTCACCAAACTGACAAAGGAGTCCATAGGCTTCGCCAAACTGACATAGGAGTCCATAAGCCTAACCAAACTGACAAAGGAGTCCATAGGCTTCACCAAACTGACAAAGGAGTCCATTTGCTTCAACAAATTGACAAATTTAAGTAACCCTGGTAGAGAGAGAGATCAAACAGCCGTTTTCAAACAATTTTAAACAAGTAAACATCATGACCAGCCTCTTGGTCTATTGGTCAGTACCCCTGGATAGGGATCTAGAAGGTCCCGGGTTCAATTCTCGGCGGTGTCATAGGGATTATTCCTGAAAGAGGAAATGTCTCTATGAGAACTATAGACTGGTTAGTTAGGCTTAAATTAGGTTTAAGATTTCCACTGGGTGCATACCTTCATAATCACTATCAGCACGTTATCTAACTGTAGGTATGACTCGTAGACAACCTGCTAAGGTGTATCCTAATCAACATTTTGTTTCCAAAGAGTAGTTAAGAGTCTACATACATGTGCCCGTATTATTACCACGTCTTTCACGGTCAAATAAGTCATACACTAAATATATATCGTTTGTCGTGGGCTAGTAAGACTGTTACCAATAAATGCTGCTGTTAAATATTATTCGTGAGGGCACGCAGATGTGACGTCACAATACACAGCGTTTATTGTAGTCACTACAGCTATTTGCTGTTAATTACTATTTATTATATCTTTTTGGAGGATATATACTTTTTCTTTGCATCACATCCTACCACTTAGGTGGGCAATACACATGTAATTACACTACTGAGTAGGGATGAAGAAGGTAGAATTAGAGGAAATACACCTACATTTACTGGAAAGGGAAGGTGTAAACCATTCTAGGGAACACCACTCTCGGTACACCCACCCATTATTTGAACATGAACCTCTCTGTTGTCTACAAACCAGACTAGATGGGTTTGACGATTAGTCCGTGTGTTCACCGATGTGTGGCTCTGATATAGGTTTATTATTATTATTATTATTATTATTCGCACCGCCTCTTACTACCTGTTCGGGTTATACGCACTTACGCTAACGTGTAATGGTAGGGTGATTGTGAGATGAAATGGAGGACCTACAGTTTAACGTGGAATCCGAACCACGGTAGAGGCCTGGCATTCCCCACATTCACAAGTTGTGATTAATACACGTCTTGTCAGAGGTGAAGGAAGGGTTTGGCAATCAGATAAATCTGTGCCGGGACCGAGGATTGAACCCCGGACCCCTAGCACAGAAGAATGACACCTTACCTCTAGACCGCCAGGTCACCTATTGTAGGTATTCTAGCTTTCATCTTTACTTTCTATGTGGGGAATCTCGTCGACTTGAGGAGGAACTCAAACACTCAAAAAATTATATTAATTTAATAAAATCTCACCGATGAACGCTTAGACTAAGGCGTCAGTCTCTTCTAGTCAGGTATGCTGGTGACAGGATGGTCGATGTTTGAAACTCGGCTGGTTGCATTGAGATTTTTTTCCTAAATCGTTTCCCATTCTAATTCGACGTGAATTCAGGTACAGTTACTCTTAGGCTACTACTCTTACCTCCTAATTTCGGACGTGTGGTATGATGTGTGCCAGTAGAGCGGGGAAAAAAAAATCTATTAGCCTTACAGTCGTTGAGAATCTGTAGCACTTTCAGTTTTCATATTTATCCACACGCTTCAGTGAACGAATGGTCTAAGGTGTCACTTTCATGTTTGACGGGCCTGCTGGTAACGGGGATATCGAGGATTGAATTCCGGTTGGGTCTACTTAGGGTAGGTTTTCCTAAATGGTTTACCACTCTCGAAAATGTTGGTGCATAACCTCTAAAATGCCTCCTTCCTCATCCCTACCCAATTAGACTAAATTACCAAATATGTGTATAGCGGTGACACAGAAAAAGTTGTCATATTTGTAACAACCGACCCGCCTCGGTGTCGTAGTTGGCTAACGCGTTAGTCATGTTGAGCTGCTCGACTGCTGAGGACGGGGAGATCGAGGTTCGAATCTCGGTCGGGTGAACTGGGGGTGGTTTTTCCTAAATGGTTTTCCACTCTCCCTCCACGCAAATGCGGGTTCACTTCCTCTAATTCATCCTTCCCAATTCCTAATCCAATAGCGTAGTTAGTACTTAAAGCGTATAGCCCGAACGGGTAGTAAGACGCGGTGCTAAATATTATTATTATTATTATTATTGTAACAACCGGTTTCCATCTGACTATAATAGTTGAAACTGTATCCTAAATCTCCACCTTCTATTCCTAGGTGTGGTCACATTAGTGTTAAGGTTATATTACGCCCATTACGTGGCATTGTACGAGGTCTACTTTCACTGCAGACTTTAGACTTGAACTCATATAACAACCCACACTTTGTAAGCTCGCGCGGGTACTCGATATATTTACAAACAAAGTACACGTTTTTAGTCATACAAATGTCCTGAGATATACTCATTTTCATTTCAATTTATTTGAGGTATTTAAGAGCATGCATCACATGCCAATCAACTCTGTGCTGCAGTTGGCTAGAAATCGCAAATTTACACCAATAATATTGCCCGTGGATTATTTATAGCTGAATATTAATGAAGATAAATAATAATAATAATAATACTTAGCATTGCGTCTTGCTATCTGTTCGGGTTACGAATGCACTGCGCATATCTTGCGCATAACTCTGGTAAATCGTGGGTGGTTTCTTTTCCCTCTAAAGCGATTGGCCCTTTTCATTTGACGTGGAAATGCAGAGAATTGGAAACAAACGATTATCTTCAAGAATTTTTATTGTTTTGCTGTTTTATTTTTGGAAACGGTTTGTTCAAGAAGAGAAGCATGTTGATTAAGTTATACTTTTTTTTACACACAACTCCTCTATAATGTTAACAGTGATCAAATATTGATAAAATTGACCTTTTTCAATAGAAAAATGCCGGCTTCCTAACAAAAAAATAAGAAAAGATAACAGTTAGTAAACATCGACATATTATCGGCTGTATTGCGGGACCTATTTTGTTGGAGGAAACCCGCAAAAAAAAAACACACTCGTCAGAAGAGACGTTGATGGACTCACCCCACATTATCGAACCCTCTCTCAACAGGAAAGTTTCATATTATGTTTGTCAATCATAGAATGTACCCAGATAAGTTTTTTTTTGTAGCCTACTATAAAATGTCTGTGGTTTTATTTGATGAACTACTTGGTTTAGTGAATGGAAATATTTCAAAACGTGATACCATCTTGAGGAAGAGTATTTATTATTCCTTCTGAAAAACGTGTTCTGACATTGAGGCACAACTGCCTGTTAACGCCTGGTGTAGTTTGATTCGCGTTTCTACCGCTAGGGGGTTTTAACGCCTCCAGAGGTAGCGGTCAAAACGCCGGTCTAGACGAATACTTATTTTCTAACTTGATAACAAGGGTTTCATTCAAAGGTCCTGTTGCTAGCCTTTTAACTGTTAGAATAGGCCCATGCGTGTGCAAGTAGCAGCGGCACCATACATATTCATTACTATCAAAGCAAAAAAGGTCAAAAAACCCTCTGATGGTGTTTTACAGCCAATGACCGTATGTTCGGGAAAATGTTCGCGTAGGCATCCAGAATAGAACAAGACCGAACAAGAATATCCTTTGATGTGGCGGGCATAGACCGACAACTGGTGGATTGGTGCCGAACAGAACAACGAACAGATCTTGTTACAATTTTCTGTTCGGATAACCGTCCACACTTGTCGCGAACATGTTCGTGTTCGCTGTTCTGTTCCAGTCTGGACGGGGCTTAATACGTTGAAGAAATTGACACTTTGCAGGAGAACTTCATTGGAAATTACTTAAACGTATTGTATTTTAATCAACCTGATAAAATGTATCGTGCAATAACCGAACACAACAATGAGGACGTAATTTCAGAAAATATTGATGATGACGTTATACTATTAGATCAAAATAAGGAGCTGTGTGACAAAAATTAGAATAATAGCCTCAGGACAGGGAACATCTCTTGCACCATTAAACTTGAGTCCAAACTTATAAGAATTGTCTTTCCCAAAAATATATTACTATTTCCCGCATGAAGGGAGATAAAGGTCCGCATACAGCCCGCGGGCCGGTGGTTGTGCACAGCTGATTTAGAACTTAGAAAGATAAATTTTATTTTATTATTTGTGTTTTAATATTTATGTCCCCACCCAAGACCATCAAGACCAAGTGAATATGGGGCTAGCAAAGGAAGGTACTGTACATTTCTACAAAGCAAATAATATTTATTTGGAGGTATTTATTGTGTATTTTACAAGCCAAGTGATTTTAACTGAGCACGACGTACAAACGTACTTAATTCGCTAATTACTTTGTGGTTAATTTGTCACTGTGATAGGGTGAATCCCATTTTTAGCGCTTTATATATATATATATATATATATATATAATTATGTAAATACCGTGTTCAGGGTATTTACCGGCAAATCCTATGGGAAGAGACCATTATGTAATATATACAATTTCCATAAATATAATCATTCATTCAACCCACAGATCTGCCTTTAATTTATTCTTAATTGTATAACGTTGCTTTCTTCTGCCTTGCCAAAAGATTAAATTGTCAAATGTAATTAATTTTCTCCACATTATGTTATAAATGGTAAGGTATCTATTTTCCTAACTGCCACTAGTTTGTAGCGACAGATTTTGAGCGTCTAGTACCATTCCAAGCGCTAATGCACTTAGTTATCCACTATCCTGTTTTTCATTTGTTGGTGTTTTTAGAAAGGTGTATCATTGACCTGGTCACAACGAAAGTCGACAAACATTGGAACACGCATGTGCGAACAAGCGAGCAGTCGATGCCGAGACGCGGGTTAGTTGGCCTACATTTCACTGAGTACGCCGGTAGCGATAGTGGTCCACGTTTCATAGAAAGAGCCTTTAAGGAAATACAAACATTTTCCTCGTCTAGAGTTCATAACATTTTATTATTTCATCAGAGTTATTTTAGATTATCCAACACCTTAGCTCAATCGGTAGTATGTTTGTCTACTGAGTTAAGGGTCCCGGATTCAATTCCCCGCATGGCTGGAAAATGTATCGTTGGTGAAATGTGTGTTTATACTTTCACATTGATAAATTAACGGCCTGAAACTGAATGTTGTGTCTGTCTTAGTATTAAGCTATATTAGAAGGCATATGAGGATACGACAGGCCTAGCAAGCCGGTAGTGGAAAATATATGGTTGGACATAAAACTGACCTAGACAACATACTGGAAACTATAATGGATGTAAAGTTTTCTTAGACCACCTTTTGTCTCCAGTGGTCTAAGTCTCTGACTACAGATCAAACCGAATAAAGGTTTTTAGAGTTACGTGCGGAGACACTACTCTATGGGGGACTGGGTGAGAGCCTCCCAAACCACTGTTGTCACATCTCGCTTATCCGAGCAGGGCTTTGGGACGTCGATGGCACACACCAGGGTCAATGACGTAGTTCCCAAGCCCTGCTCGGATAAGCGAGATGTGACTAACAGTGGTTTGGGAGGCTCTCACCAGCCCCCCATAGAGTAGTGTCTCCGCACGTAACTCTAAAAACCTTTATTCGGTTTTTATTAAATTTATCACCCCCTCTCCCCCCAATGTTAATATTTAATATTGGATTCTTTATTTTAGAACTTCGCGAACGCGACAACCCACTCTTAAACTTTTGCGAACCACACGGTGTGACCAATTGGTCGGTACGTGTTGGAACTTGCTCTCGTGCTCCCCTTCAGGGTGCATCAGAGCATGCTATTGGTATTGGTGGTCTCGGGTTAGATCTCCAACGCTTATATGGCCCCTATACGATCAGTCAGACTGTCAGTATTACTAAAGTAATAATTAGTACTGACCGTCCGACTGATCATATAGGAGCAGTACTGATGGACTGATGGCCGGACTGACTAAAATACTGATGTGATCAGAGTTTTCTGATCACGTCAGTGTCAGTCCACCAGCCTTGCCAGTGGTGGGAGAGACTGGCAGTAATACTGACCATGTCAGTATTTCCTTCAGTCTCAGCAGCAAACTAGGACTGCCCACGCCTTTTCCTTATCATCCATGTTGTTGTATCCAAGAGCTGAGACTGATAAAAATAATGATACGAAGACTGGCCGTGTATGATCTCGTAAATACTGATGCATACTGACAGACTGATCGTGTAGGGACCTTATTACAAATTTTATGTGAAGTATTGGGTTTAATACGGTGTCAACTCAGCCTCTTAAGGACAAATGAGGAGCTAATTGAATGAAGAAGTAGCAGCTTCAATATAGAAAACTAAGATTAACTGAGCGTTGTGCTGACCACATGGCACCATCAATCCGTAGAAATCGGCACTAACTTCGCCAACAGAGGATGGCCTCTCGGTCGTTATGGCTCAAATGCGCGCTGACGCCGTGGAGTTTTTTTTATTATTTATAGGTATTGATACGATCTAACAAAGGTGACAACTGTAGAGCACATGACTTGACGTATGAAGAGGTGAAAGAATATAATTTGCTTTGAGAATGAGTGAAAAACTATTTAAAGAAAACAATCTCAGCCATTAGGGTGTATGAGAAACTTCAAAAGATCTAAGTTGAAGGTAAATTCTTTTTCGCTTCGACTTCGACGCCCAAAATTATCCTCGCATCTTTCAAACATTTCAAAAGAAGAAGGAAGTTTCTGTAAATTAGTGTGTAAGTCGTGTGCTGATGTAATCATTCGGTTTAGAAAATGCACTTAGATTACTGGGTCTACTATTAATTTTTCCCAACAATATCCTATTAATCGTTCGATTAATTACGCTAGTGGGGTAGGAATTTGGAAGAACTATACCCACATATGCGCAGAAAGAGTATAAAACTAATTAGTATCAAATATTCTCACTAAGCCCGAAACAGAGTAGATCCCAAACCTCCCCATCAACGTCAAACTAGTCTAAATAGCTATTGGAGCGCGTGTTCGCCGATGCTATATATATATATGTGAGGTTTTGAGGAATATCACGAGTGTGTGGTAGAACTGCGCTACTCACGTGTTTTTGGTCTAATTTATAAATAGTGTTTTATCAGCGCGTCTTACTACCTATTCGGGCTTCACGCGTTTATGATAGATTACTCTAATGGGTTAGGGATGAAGAAGGAGGCGTTTTAGAAGCAAACGAAGCACACTTGACGAGTTGACGAGCTCATACACTTAAGAGTGAACACAAGATTGTTCATAGAGCTCATCAAGTCCAATGGCGTACCCTGATTCTGGTTGGAAGAAATTTAGAGACAACGCGAACATACTTCTTTGCGGCCAACATTGATAACATTTAACTATATTATTAGTGCTATATTATAGGTATAGTATGATTTTGGTAGGAAGAACAGTAGAAGAACCCGCCTCGGTGGCGTAGTTGGCTAACGCGCTAGTCGTGTTGAGCTCGACTGCTGAGGACGGGGAGATCGAGGTTCGAATCTCGGTCGGGTGAACTGGGGGTGATTTTTCCTAAATGGGTTTTCCACTCTACCTCCACACTTCCTCTAATTAATCCTTCCCAATTCCTAATCCATTAGCGTGATTAGTAGTTAAAGCGTATAACCCGAACGGGTAGTAAGACGTGGTGCTAAATAATAACAGATACTGTTCTTTCTACCGAAATCATAGTATACACTCGGCATTAGCATGACCGAAGTTTTCCTATTTCATTATTTCTTTGGTTGTTGCTTTCTTTACTGATATTGATCACTGTATATGGTAGCCCTATGATTCGATATCTTTAATTGTTTATAACAAATTATCATATGTTGGTGACTAATATTCTTTATTGTTGATAGAATTAATTATTGTACTGATGACTTGTTGTCTTATCTTCTGATCCTTCATTGTTGATAACATTATTTCACATATGGTGACTGTTGTTGATAACATTATTTCACACATGGTGACTGTTGTTAATAACATTATTTCACACATGGTGACTGTTGTTGATAACATTATTTCACACATGGTGACTGTTGTTGATAACATTATATCCCACATGGTGACTGTTGCTATTTTATTGTTTGATGCTCATTGGTGGTGTACTCTCGTAGGTGTTGATGTGTGTTTTCGAGTTCCTAATACCATAAAGTAAGTAAGTCGTCCTAGTATATTTAAATAAGTGACTTGTTGTACCATGTTTTCTGAACTAGCACTTTCGAAATTAAGAATTCTTTTTTTTTTACTACCCTGTTGTACTACCTGGTCATGTTATGCACATATGTACTAATTATTCTAACGAGTTAACGATGGGGAATGTTGCATTTAAAGTAAGTATACATACATTTGCATAAAAGGAGAGTGAAAAACCATCTGTAAATAAACACCTCAGTACACCTGACTAGGCTTCGAACCTTGGTCTCCCGGTCATTGGCAGTTAAGTATAACAAAAGAGTGACACCTTTAACCACACGTCCACTGAAGCAACTCATATTGAAGATTTGTAAATCTAAAAGTGTACAAATTACTTTGGTTGAGTTTTGACTGTGTTATGTTCAAGAAAATAATCAAGAGTGGTTTCATTATAATAATATTTCGAGGTGACCTGGCGGTATAGGGGTAAGGTGTCAGACTTCTGTGCTGGCGGCCGGGGTTCAATCCTCGGTCCCGGCACAGGTTTATGTGATTACCAAACCCTTCCTTCACCTCTGACAAGACATCTTGTGAATGTGGGGAATGCCAGGCCTCCACCGTGGCTCGGATCCCACGTTAAACTGTAGGTTCTCCATTTTATCTCACAATCACCCTACCATTACACATTAGCGTAAGTGCATATAACCCGAACGGGTAGTAAGACGCGGTGCTAATAATAATAATAATAATAATAATAATAATAATAATAATAATAATATTATTTCGAGATACTGTAGTAACATTGTGTTCTAGGAAAATAAGGAGAGAATATTGTAACTCTTTTAAGATTCATAATTATGTTTTATCATTAAATCTCTACATAAATAGCCTACTTTTTACATTACATCCATTAATGTTTCCAGCCTGTGGCTGAGTCAGTTTTTTATTCAAGCCATATATCTTCCACTACTAGCCTTCTAGGCCTGTCCTCGCTTCATATGCCTTATAATTTAACTTAAGACTAGGACAGGCACAACATCCAGTCCCCAGCCGTTAGCTTATCAATGTGAAAGCGTAAGCCCACATCTCATCAATATAAATAGCCTATACTAAATGATGTTATTTTGTCCTTCAGTTCCAGTAGGCTACTTACTGTTAGGAAATCAAACTCTCTAACCCAGTGGCACATTGTAATTATAATTTAGTAGTGTCACGTAATAGCAACCGAGAGAAAATACACATTAGGAGCCACAAACTGGGTACGAGCTTAGAACTATTTATATCGAAATATTATTTGGGCTATATTTAATGTTCTAAAATAAATGCACAGTAAATTTTATGAGATGCTTTGTCTTAAAATGTGTATTTATAATGTTGTTTTTTGGTAAACTCTGCTCTGATGTAGATTTATTGTTTGACGAATATTTAGGATAGAATCTATACGAGTCAAATAACTTAAAACATAAGTTGATATTCATAAAGGCTATCTATATGCGAGAGTCAAACTCGAGACCCTTGGTTTAGAGAGTTGCATCCCTTTGTTTAGGTGATATGTACATATATTTACATATATACATATTTACCTTTAAATAAATAAATATATATATACACACATACATTAGGGTGCTGTTTATTTGACCCCTAAAAACATATTATTTTATGTTTTGAGTAGGCATTGTGTTCTTATTCATGAGAAAGTTATATATATTATCTTATATAATTTTTAGATAAGTTTTATGGGTCGCTACCAAGTCATGAAATTTGAAAATTTAAATAAAAATAGCACAAATTAGTTCTATATACATATATTTCTTGGATACATATAAAATGTACTTATTTTTGTTTATTGATATCTATGTATGTTTAACAAACATATCAACGTGCTTAAACATGGTTTAAAATAAACATTAATATTAGGAAAACAAATGACATCTTCTCATTTCAGGGCATTTATATCTGAATTGTTTCACCATTAACCACTGCCGTTTTTATTCTTCAAATGAGTCATGCAATTTGTTGTATTCCTCCATCAATGCTACTCCTTGTTCTGTAATGTAGTTAACAACCATGATTGAGTGAACAATTTCTCTACTTGTTTCATAATCATCATTTTCTTCCCAAATGTATACATTCTTCCACAGAAAATCTGATGGAATACCTGCTATTAGGATTTTTTTTTTAGCCAAATACAAAATCTTCTATATTTTTCTTATCAACAAGATCAGGATCCATAAATATATGTTTCCTTGGAGACTCCATTCCTTCATTGTTCAAGGCGTCCAACATCTTCCGCTTTGTCAGAGTTGAAACTTCTTCGTTAACAACTAAGTTTCTATTAGGAAGTACTTGTCCAGAGAGCTTTTATTCTGTGTTATTCCTAATATTCCTCCAATCAATTTGAATTCCCAGTTTTCTTGCTTGATTCCATGGCCTTGATATATCGATGTGAATCCATTAAAGCCTTTGGTGCCACTGTAGTTTACCTTCTTAAATCCAGCCAAAATCTACACTTGCTCCTTTTCCATTTGTTGCAATATGTTTTGCTAATATGCTTTTCCCAAAAGAGTGTAATTTTCCTTAAAGAAAGATTATTCCTCTGGCAGAATTTTTGTAAAGTTATGCAAGAATAAATTGTGCAAGGCGAGCAAGGTTACTGTATGAGATTCCAGTGCTCAATACACGTGCTCTCTGTTGATATGTATTTCTGCTGTAGGTGATTAAATATTCAGACCATAATTAAATAGAAAAAACTGTAAAATTTGAGCCGTTTTGTACTGAGGTGGATAACTTGGATGTTAAGCTAATATAATGCCCAGAAAAATGTCATCCTATTTCCCCCCCTAATGTTTATAGTATCTTCTTCAAGTGATATTTTGTTTTTAGAAAAAACATGAACTTATATTTGATGACAAAATCAGTGAGCCTACACTACTAGTTTAAAAAAGTCTAATCCACAAATTATGGCCTTGAGGTGCACATGTTTGCTCACAGAGGCTACTATTTTTAAATTTCAAACCTTTGTGTGGGATAGATATCACTCAGTGCTCATGATAGACAGATACACAAACTCTCATTTTATTAATATAGATAATTAATTCTCCTTTTTATAATACACCACCAACACTCTTTAATATTTGTTTTTATAGAGTTGTGGAGTTTACAAACTTATTATTGTCATCAGTGGCGGCTCGTAGTTAAAATTAGTGGAGGTGCTGCTCCAGAAAATGTCAAGCCCTTGTTTTAAAATTGTGTAAAAGGAAAAAAACATGTATAAAAAGAAAATTTACTCAGGAACTTGATACAATCTTAACAACAACAAAAAATCAAACAATTTTTACTTACTTTATATTAAATTGTTACAGTCCAAGCTTGATCTATTCATTTAAAAATGAAATCCATTATTCTTGTTTTAATTTGCGTAAAAAGTTCAGTAATGTTCTCCTTGATCTCTGGATGACAATTGAGGAAATTTTTGTCCATTGAAAGTACTGCAAGCGCATTTAGTATTTCTGTTAAATAAAAGAACCGAAATAAAATATGAATCAAATAGAATAGCTGGAAGCAGAATAATAATCTAACTCTTACTCAATACGATGGCGGCTCGTGTCTCAGCACTGGTGTAGTGAGCAGTGCTTAGCACTGTCCCTGCTGCTCAAGTCGTAGAGTGGTAACGACATTGCGTAATTGTTATTGAAATTTGTGTGTTAATCTATTTAAAATATATTTGGACAACTAAGACTGGACATGCCAATGGCCCACTCGCGGGAAACATCCAAAATACTAATAACGAGGACAGGCAGGCATCTCTTCACCTTCTGTATTTCCTTCTGCTGTATAACCACATTACAATTATTTCGCCATCTAATGGTTTTAGGGATTAGGAGGGCTATTTTTAGTGGAAATGTATCCACATTTGCATGGAAACTCCTTTTGGAAAACCACTCTTAGTACACCTGATTGAGATTCAAACCTCGATCTTCCCGTCATTGGCAATTTAGCCTACTGCTAGAGTAGCGCGTTAGACCACGTGGCCACAAAACGGGTAACATCGTCTTCTTTCTCCCTAAAATCTCCAAAAAGAACCTTTTCACTTTTTTTATTTGGATTACTTGTACTCTCATACCTCTCTAAAATAGATTGATGACCGCGGCTGTAATCGGGTATTTGAAAACACTCCATGCGACTGTCATATACGTCTAGTGTCGCCATGGGATTGTTGCGGTCGTAGCCGCTTGACTCCAGCCATAGTCGCAGGTAATTGTTACAGCTCGGATAACGTGCTTTAAACATAATTAATAGAAGAATTCAATTTTAAGTAAAGTTAATAATTATGTCAATCTAATATAAATAAACATGGATATATAATAGGCAATGCGAGAACCATAAAGGCATCAATATATAACCATGAAAAAGTTTGGTAATACAATTACAAGCCAATATCATTTGGATAAACATATAAACACAAAGATTTGAGCTCTAACCAACACCTAAAAGTTATAAACATGTTAAAAATTATTAAAATTTGTGACCTTTTAATTAATTGCTTTTTAGCCAATGATGTAAAAATACTTTAAGCATGCCATGACTTAAAAATAGGCCCTCATTCATAAAATCACCTTCAGAATAGAACTATTTTTACACGCTTTGGTGGCCACATGTTCTAACGCGCTACTCTCATGTTGGACTGGAATGCTGAAGTGGGGGTGATAAGGGTCGGGTGCACTGAGGGTGGTTTCTCTAAATAGTTTTCCATTCCCCCTCCACTCAAATGTGGGTGCACTGCCTCTAAATTAAACCTTCCTAATTCCTAACACATTTGTGTAGTTAGTACTTAGGTGTATAACCCGAACGTAGTTAATAATAATAATAATAATTATTATTATTATTATTAGCACCGTTCGGGTTATACGCACTTACGCTAATGTGTAATGGTAGGGCGATTGTGAGATGAAATGGAGGACCTACAGTTTAACGTGGAATCCGAACCACGGTAGAGGCCTGGCATTCCCCACATTCACAAGATGTCTTGTCAGAACTGAACGAAGGGTTTGGTAATCAGATAAATCTTTGCCGGGACCGAGGATTGAACCCCGGCCGCCAGCATAGAAGTCTGACACCTTACCCCCTAGACCGCCAAGTCACCAATAGTTAATAATTACTCTTCTTAAAGCATCTTCATTAACCACCCGAAATGTCCACTTTATCCTCTCTATCCTACTCTAGCATCACATCTCAAAGATTTTAAAATATTTCTTTTCCTCATAAAATATTCATCAGATAAAGTAAACCAGGCTTGTGACATAATTTTTTGGAAGAGTATGGTATTGTTTTTATCGTGGAACAGTCATTAAAGGAGGGCCTGTAATGCATCTGTAAATAATAATAATAATATTTAGCACCGCGTCTTACTACCCGTTAGGGTTATACGCTTTAAGTACTAATTACGCTAATGGATTAGGAATTGGGAAGGATGAATTAGAGGAAGTGAACCCACATTTGCGTGGAGGGAGAGTGGAAAACCATTTAGGAAAACCACCCCCAGTTCATCCGACCGAGAATTGAACCTCGATCTCCCCGTCCTAAGCAGTCGAGCTCAACACGACTAGCGCGTTAGCCAACTACGCCACCGAGGCGGGTAATGCATCTCTTGTTGTTTACTCTGGCAACCACATGGCTACCTATTACCTGTCGTTCCCAGACTATTAGAAGGTCCAGAACAATCCGTGTAACGACGCTCGATGAATCTTAACTCGACGACTTCCAAAAGAAATAACTTTATAGCATTAGAGCTGTAGGTCAAGGCAAGACGGGGCGCGTTGTTAGAGTGTTTAACTCTTAAGTAAGTTTCAACATGTCCATGCTAATTATCGACCATTGTGTGCGAATATGAATTACTTAACGACGTTTCCTTCCTGTGACGTAGCGGCAAGACAAGATAAGATTATCATATTTATATGGGACTATTTAGATTTTAATCGGTGAGTTTTAAATATGTAACATTGAAGCGAAAAAAAATTTCTTTTAAATAATTCTAAAAAATAGCCTCATATTTTCATGAAGAAATAAATAGCCGAAGCTATTATATTTGTTGATATCGATTCTGTCCACATCTAAATAAAATATTATATAAATTGAAAAGTGATATACCTGGACAGGTGAGTGAACCCAAGACCTTTGACATAATGGGCCAGTTTCCCATGCGAGAACGGCCCATTCCATTCTGGTTTATGTAGGTGTCGTCTTGTATTTAGTGCAGCGCCGCACTTGAGGCGTACTAAATTTGACTATGGTACTGGCCCAATAAGCCAATGTTCTAACCACTGAACTATACAAGAGTCATTCCGTGCTCAAGGTCATTTTTCACTCTTATTTTAGGGCAGTGTCTAAGATAGACCTATCGAAATTCTTTGCTGCATATGAATAATCATTATTAATATCAAGAGCTATCAGATGGCGAATCTAGCTACTTTCAACGCGGAAGGGGTTAAAGCTTCCAATAGAATAATGAAAACCGTATGAATCCGCAAATCATGATGGATTAAATAGCCAGGCTATTATGTTTGTTAAATACGGCTATAACCATACACACACAAACACACACACACAAACACACGCAAGCACATGTATATAATTTTCTTTAAATTGAAAAATTATACCTGTACACGGGAATCGAACCGGGGACCTTTGGATTAGTACCCCAATGCTTTTAGCCCTGAGATATCAATTCCTAAGCCCAAGTCATTTTTCAATTCAAAGAATATGACCTACGATTTCAAACAACAGATTTTTCTATTTGAAGTTATTTTATTCATCTACAACTCAAACAATTTAGTTTATTCATTGAAATTGACAGTAGGAATCTTCCTACGAGAAAGTTCGTTGGAAAATAGGTCTACCTAGAATATGAAACACGAAGGAGCTTATTTTGAAATAAATGCCAATTTTGTTAAGAAGCAAATAGGAAAGTGAGTCTATATACTCGTTACCGGAAATAAACAAGAGAAATCACATGATGAAATGTTCATTTTCTTCCCTCTTTTTGTTTTGTTTATCAACGTCTAAGTGTGATATCGCTTTAGTTAATAAAATTAAGATGCAACTCACTTCACCAAATATCTTTGAATCAACCAAGTAGGCAATATCGATAGGGACTGTAATATTGTGTTCACAATCGCTTGACCTTGGCCGAAACCCTAATACTTTCCATCAGTGGCGGTCCATTGATTTCCGAACTGCCGGCTGCGGTATATGGTGCCTGGATCATTTAGATTGGACGATGACGTCACCAGACCATTTTGGAACACAGAAGGTTATTTCACGGAGGCGTGCAGTCGTGTTCAG
Organism: Timema douglasi; assembly: GCA_901482245.1. Classification (NCBI taxonomy): domain Eukaryota; kingdom Metazoa; phylum Arthropoda; class Insecta; order Phasmatodea; family Timematidae; genus Timema; species Timema douglasi. Next base: position 140,492 of record CABEEJ010001066.1, on the reverse strand, counting down.
ACGCTGACCATTGTCTCCTAATGGTTCTCTCAGAAGGTATTCAAGAGCCGACGTAATGAGTACAGCCCAACATGTTGCACGTAGCGGTAGTCAACTGTAATTGTTTCATAAGTGAACACACACACGCCATGTGCTAGATGACAATCAGTTTCATTTGTTTTTAATGACTTGTACAATATAAGGTCTACTACCATAGTGTCATTATAATCCTAGCTTTTGGGAAACGTAGAGAACAGAAGGGAACTTTCAATAAAATACAATTTTCCTAAAACCCGCCTCGGTGGCTTAGTTGGCTAACGCGCTTGTCGTGTTGAAGCTCGACTGCTGAGGACGGGGAGATCGAGGTTCGAATCTCGGTCGGGTGAACTGGGGGTGGTTTTTCCTAAATGGTTTTCCACTCTCCCTCCACGCAAATGCGGGTTCACTTCCTCTAATTACACCTTCCCAAGTCCTAATCCATTAGAGTAATTAGTACTTAAAGCGTATAACCCGAGTGGGTAGTAAGACGTGGTGCTAAATATTATTAATTTTCCTAAAATTAGGTTTTTAATATTTATTTAATTTACCATCACGTTTTAGCATCCGTTCGGGCAATTCGAATCGGATTAATAGAGTTGATCAAATAAGAATGAGAAAGGTTAAATTTTATAATAAATATTCCCGCCTTTTGGTAAAGGGAGGGAGAGTGGGAAACAATTTAATAAAAATAAGCCTCGGTACACCCATATGGGATTTGAACTCCAACCTACAACCTCCCTTTCACCGTTCAACCAGACGTTATTGGCGTTTAATCCACGCGACCAACTATTATTACAATAATTATTGATTTAGTCAGTAATAATGTTTCTTGATATACATCTATTTATATATTCGTTTATATTTAATTCTATTATATGTAAATATTTATGATATAATATTTGTATGTATCATCATATATTACATATATATCCGCAAATGTTGGCACTTTTCTCGCAGCGGCTGGACAGCTCGGTGGGTATAGCTCGCTTTCGGGCTCACACCATGAAGTTTTATATACATAATTATATATAGCCTATTTATATATATTTATATGTATATAAATATATATTAATATGTGTGTATGGATGCATATTTTTATTTATTTAAAAATAAAATATGATATATGTATTTATTTATATATATAGATATTATAAATATTTATTTACATATAAATATAATATGTACTTATTTATATATAAATAAATATACATATTTACTTATTTATTTAAATGCATGAGAATTTAAATATATTTATATGTATATATCCACATATAAATATGTATATTGATATTCTTATACATATAAATAAAAGTATTTAATAAAATTTATTTAAATATTTGAATTTACATGTATATATTTACATATGTTTACACTTTATTTATATGTATATAAATACTCAAATAAATATATACATATAATAGTTAGGTTGAGGTTCCAATCCTGGATTCATGTACTAAGGGTGGCATTTCTCAAATGATTTTCCACTTTCCTTCTAGGCATTATTAGGTACAGTACATAAACTCTAAATTCTAATTAATCATCCTTACCCAATTAAAATACTTAAATAATGAGTAATGGATATTGTAATACTACGGATCTATCGCGCCTCTCTTTGGCGTCAATCGTAACTACTATGTGATCAATCGCCCCGCTTTGGGTGTCGATTGAAACACTGCGGATTAATTCCCTGATATAATGCTGTGATGATTTTATAGGTTGTATAAAGCTCCGTGATCGAGCGCCTATCATCACTGTACGGAAAATATACCGTTTAATCAGCTGTCTATAGCTTCGTGTTCGAGCACTAATTAAATCGGTATATTAAAATAATTAAAGAAAGAGAAATGTTGATGGCTGTTATTTCACACACGGTTTATTTAAATTACACCTGTAAATTACTTATACATATTTCAATTAAATGTTTTATATCACTGCACACTTGTGATATTGATGTGATTTATATTATACTGTATTAGACCGACTTGTGCGTGAGCGTGATCTCGATGTAGATGTTTGGCTCCCGGAGATGCCTTAAACATACGCACAATGGTTTATATATAGCATACCCCTTGCCTTTCTCTCCCCTCATCCACAGTGTAAAATCTAACTAATAGAAAGAGTCCTAGCGACAGGTTTTGTGAAGGCTAGCTTCTTATTGGTATAGAGAAATGGCGTCTTCTGCCAAATACTATGAAACTGTTCCCTTTAACAAGAAACAACGCAGTTGCTCTTTTACCAGGAAAGATAGTATAAAAAATATATTTTAGGGGTGATATCCTTTTCACCTTGTTTCTGAGAAGCGCATGTTTCTTCATGGATGAATCTTAAAAGGATACTCTACCTATATTACTTTAAAGAAAAATTTACCTTCATCCATGACATTTTACATAATTTAGATTAATCCAAACCAATACATTACAATTTTAGAACTGCTACAAACATAACAATTTTAAACTTCAAAATTATCTCTTATTTTTTTAATATTCTCATCTAATAATGTTTCTATATAAATTAGTAACCTATAATATGGTTCTAAAATTGTAAGATAGGGAATTAAAATTTGTAAAATATATGTACATTTATTTAAAAGTGTAATATTAAGCATTTTTTTAAAAATATGTGTGAATTTATATGGCGAAACACGCAGATTGAAAAAAATTATTGTTCGGGTGACCGGTTAAAATATGATCCGGGTATTTTATATAACCGTCACGTGAGATAGCCCTCACTTTCAACAGTGTTGTTCATATTAATTACATTTAAACAAACCACATTCTAAATATTAACTCCTGATTGAATACTACTATGGAACCTTTGACTACCTCCTGGAAAATTGTTTGGCAGGGTTTGCGTTAAAGAATAATTCTCATACTTTTCAATAGCCGCATTATCTGAGGCATCACTCTAGATAAACACTGGGATGTCGATGACGGTGAGACCGGGGATTGAATCTCGGCCAGGTGCACTGTTTTTTTCCCCTTCCTAAATGGTTTTCCACTCCCTCCACGATAATGTTGGTGCACTTCCTCTAAATTTAACCTTAATCAACCCTATCACATTAGCGTAATAACATGGATAGGTGATAAGACGTGTTACTAAAAAAAATACTAATTGACAAATATATTTTAAATAAATCTTTCAGTATAACAATAAAATCTGGTTGAGCCATCGAGAATGTATTGGCAAATAATCTTGCGTTACCTTGAAAGTACTACAATTTATAGGCCTACTTTCGCTGCGTAGTATCATGAGTTGCAAAATCTAAATTTGTCTCTCGGTATGAATTACAAAACAATCCTGTACTATATAAGAAGTCTTAAATTTATTTTGCACCTAGTATCTTTTACATATTATATTTGTGCATTTAATAAGTACTATATCAATTTTATCTATAAAGTTATAGTACTAATTAAATTTATAGTGCTTGGTAAGAAATACGAATAAAATAATCTTAGATAACAAATAAAATATAATAAATGATTTAGAGGAAGTGTACCTTCATTTTCATAGAGGTAGAGTGTTGAACCATTTAGTAAAAACCAACCTTAGTACACCCAACTGGCATTCGAACCTGGATCTCCACGTCATCTGAGGTCCAATCTATTGTTAGAGTGACACATTAGACCAGTGATTTTCATTATTTTTCAACCCACGGCACACTGAACAAGGCGCTAAAATTTTCAAGAAACACCATCAGATTTATAAGAAAATAAGTTATCATCAAAAAACACGTACTATTAATATTGTGTCTTAAAGTTCAATAGGAAAAATTCTGATAATTGTTTTATTTAAAAAAAGGTAGTGTTGATCATGAATTGAACAAGGATTAGTTTTTACTACTTTTGTTCCTCGTTTCTTAATTACCTTTCCCCAAACTAACGCGGCACATCTTCTGACACTCCGTGGCATAACCTTCTGACCTTTCAAGGCATACCAGTTGAAAAAGTTGCTTTAGGCCATGTGGCCATCGATGTGGGGGAGAACTATGATTATTTACCTTCAAAATTGAACAATTTTTGTTGTCAATGCGATAAAAAAAATACATTTCTCGTTGATCTATAAATATTATAAAAAATAATTTTGGTGACAAATAAGTGTTTTGCCTTTGATATGTAAAAGTTTTGTATACATCCTAATTCTAAATGTAAAAGGAAATGAAAGAGAAGTGTAACATGGGTTTTACCAAATATGTATATCTATGGCTGAAGCGAGGTGTATCTCATGTCAAAAAGAGATTAATAATACTAAAATACTAATATACTTTATATTTTCTACCCTCAGTACAATACCACAACCCCGACCTACCTCATTTACTTGCTCACTATAGAGTTTTATGTCTTACCTCGCCAGCAGTGGATTTGTTCTACCGGTATCGGTGATAGCGCGGGCTGAGGCGTTAACCTCGTTTAGTAATATATTTTAGTGACAGGGTGATGGGGTCTATAACCCCAGCTGGATGTATTTTCCTAATGGTTTTGCTACTCTCTCTTCAGGCAAATGCGCTTACATTTCCCTCAAAACACAACAATCCTCACCCCTATCTTATCTGTGTGAATATGCGGTTTTCCCAGATGGGTAGTAAGACACGATACATAGGTAAAGTAGGGTACTGACTTCTATAAGGACGGTATTACACTGTTACATTTATTTTATAATTGTTTGATCTCTGCGTCTTATAACAGGTTATACGTGTATATGATAATTATCCTAATGGGCTAGGAATGAGGATGAAAGCCTTTTATAGGTAATATGCCTGTGTTTGCGTGGAAAGAGAGTTTGAAACCATTTAGGGAAAAAACACCCTCAATAGACCTGACCTAGTTTCGAACTCCAACTCCTCTATCATTAGAAGGCCAGTCCAACACGAGAGTGACGCCTTAGGCTTTTCGGACCGTGAAGCAGGTTTTCTGAAAGTTATTTGAAAAAATAAAATATTATATAGCTTTGGTGATCCATCAAATAAATTTTATAAAATATTTACCTTGCATAACATTCTCCAAGGCAGTGGTTCCCAATTTGGGTGATACCTTCCCCCCAGGGGGCGTTTTTGGTTATCAGGGGGGCGGTAAATTGTAATGGGGTATTTGGGGGTTAAGGTTTTTATGAATATTACAGCGATAATTTTATGTTAATAATAACAGGCAACAAAATATTTAACAAGTGGGTCTTAATTTCACTTATACTATTAACAATAATTACTTTGTTTGAATTAATTAAATACGAATGTACAATACAATATGAATTTAAATTACTATTGCTGATTTCCGCATACTTATCAAATTTAACTATTTTTGGGCTTGAGGAGGTGAGGAGGGGCAGCATACAATTCTCAGAAGTGGGTGCTAGGTTTAAAAAAAAAATGGGTACTGCTCTAGATATTTTATGAAAGAAAATGGCATAATCTGAACGTTTAATATAAACATGCAAAGCAGGCTTTCCTTAAAAACCAGTTTAAAAGAAATCATCCAATATTAATACATAAGCTCCACACTTAAGCGATATAGTATTAGTGTGTTTTTTCTTTTAGTTAAATAAGCAGCTTTGATTAGATTAATTTATAAAGTTTCATGGTCCATTAACAAATGTTTTTTATAAGTTTGTTGTTTGTTGTATTAAATACATTTACTATACAAACTTTGAAGAAAATGTGATGTAATTAAATAAAGCATAGGCTAATATTTTATCAAATATGTTGTCAGCTCTTTTAAAATATATTATATAAAATAAATATTTTTCTTTCACAAAATAAGTATGAGAGCGTAATGCCGCCCTAGCAATTCGTGTCAAATGTATCTATGTTGAGATTCCTTGTTGATTCAAACTTACTTGGGGTTTACCACTCTTTATAGATGGTAAATATTGATTTAATACTTTACATTCTTCACACTCAACTGTATATTAGGTTGGTAATACCTTTCGATATGGGTTAACAAAATAATATAACGAAGTAATAGCTGCTCACAGAATGAGCCCTGTTATTTGAGCTTTTTTTTTCCTCACCGCGTCTTATTATCCGTTTAGGCTAATAGGTTATACACATACATTAACTAGGCTAGAGGAATAAATATGAGAAAGGTAAAATTTTAAAGAAAATATATCTGCATTTACGTGAAGGTATAGTAGAAAACAATTGTGGAAAAACCACTCTTTGTTCACTAGAACGGGTCTCTAACCGATATCTACACGAAGGTGACGCGTTTGACAATGTGACCTCCCTTTTTTTATTTTAGCACCGCGTCTTACTACCCGTCCGGGTTATACGCACTTATGCTAATGTGTAATGGTAGGGTGATTGGGAGATAAAATGGAATCCGAAACACGGTGGAGGCCTGGCATTGAAAACTATTTTAAAAAACCTCAGTACACCCGAACACGATTCGAACCCTGTCATCAGCAGTTTAATCTAATGCGAGAGTAGCGTGTTAGATAGACCACGCTCCCTCCAAAGCGGGTAATCTCCGTTTCGTTATTTGAGCTGTCCTATTGTAAGATATACTGACGACCACAGGATAAAAACATATTTGATTCTTAGTTTTTAGATGAAAAATGACATGTGGACGTGGGGATCGAACCCGGTAGCTTTGGCTTAGCAACGCCAATTCTCTACCAGTGAGTTATCCAGGATTAATCTCGTGCTCAGGGCCGTTCTTCGACCATAGATTAACTGTGTATCCACACGCTCACCGAAAAACTAGCGCAGAACAGAAACGTAGTCACGTGACGAGCTCTAAGCCAATCGCAAGATTTCCGCCTTATCGGCGCTAAATAATAATAATAATATCTAGCACCGCGTCTTACTACCCGTTCGGGTTATACGCTTTAAGTACTAATTACTCTAATGGATTAGGAATTGGGAAGGTTGAATTAAAGGAAGTGAACCCGCATTTGCGTGGAGGGAGAGTGGAAAACCATTTAGGAAAAATCACCCCCAGTTCACCCAACCAAGATTCGAACCTCAATCTTCCCGTCCTCAGCAGTCGAGCTCAACACGACAAGCGCGTTAGCCAACTACGCCACCGAGGCGGGTTATAGGCGGTAAAGTTCAACTCATCTTTACTTCATCCGCTCTGATTGAGATGTTCGCCATGGGAGAACCAATCAAATCTCAGAGCCAACCACTTCAAATCAATGCGCACGCGCATTTGAAATTACCCGTAAATAAATGTAATGCGGTGGCGTAGTTGGCTAACGCGCTAGTCGTTTTGAGCTCGACTGCTGAGGACGGGGAGATCGAGGTTTCGAATCTCGGTCGGGTGAACTGAGGGTGGTTTTCTCTAAATGGTTTTCCACTCTCCCTCCACGCAAATGCGGGTTCACGTCCTCTAATTCAACCTTCCCAATTCCTAAACCATTAGTGTAATTAGTACTTAAAGCGTATAACCCGAACGGGTAGTAAGACGCGGTGCTAAATATTAAATGTAAAGCGAGTGTATCGATGTTTTGCATTGTGCCACGATACAGGATTATAATTTGAAACCATCCATCAGGAGATTGATCTAAAATATATGTTTATCTACTATAAAATAAAATATATTTATAATCAATTGTTTAAGAATTAACCGAGGAACCAGCTGAGAATCGAGCCCGAGACCCCTGGACTCGTAGCTAGGTGCACTGACCACTACACTACGGGGCTGATAACATGCTATAATTAAATACTTGGTTAAGAGTGACACAAGTCGCAGTAAGAGCACGGTAGAAAGGGCAGCTTATAAAATAATTATTTAGGTCAAATATGTACCCTATCGCTATATTTTTGATAATTTATTTGTTATTATTGTCCTGACTCTGACCTCATTGTTACCTCTACAGATCCCAAACTTTGCAGTATTAAGAGCCCCGTCTACTTTAAATATATTTCTTAAAGAAATTATAACTTTGAAATTTCAAAATTACTCAAAAAAATTCTCAATTTATCTTAAAACATTATTTTTTGACAAATTAAAATTTGATTTTGTTTATTTAAGGAATTATTGCTCTAAATTTCTAGCCATTTACTTGGTCATTTGTTTAGAATAATAAAACTTAAGGTTTAGATCCGCATAGGTGGTCACAGAGTATAAGACGTCAAATACTTTAGTATACCTGGTTGACAATGAGAGGGAGGTCGGAGTTCAAATCCTTGTCACATGTATTGAGGTTTGTTTCCCTAAATGGCTTCTATATATGCATACATGCAAATTCAAGTACTTTTATCTCGATTCTACGTTCTCTACTTCATTATCATAAACTTGTGGATAGTATAGACGAGTAGTAAGACGTGAATCATAAAACAAAAAGTGATTAAATAACAACAATAGCTCCCATATATTGTGACTTACTTCGGTGGCCGCATGGTTTAAGATGCTACTCTAATGTTAGACTAGACTGCCAATGACAAGGAGATCAGGGTTTGAATCTCACGCTGGTGTACTGAGGGTAGTTTTCCAAAATGGTTTTTCACTTTCCCTCCACGCAAATGTGGGTACACTTCCTCTAAATTCAACCTTTCTCAACTCTGAATCATTAGCGTAATTGGTACATAGGTATGCGTACAGCCTTAACATGCATTAACACGCAATGCAAATTAAAAAAATAATTGTAACGGTCTTATCTTTGTCCTTCCAAGGCGAGATCAGGAACGCACCTGCTACCTGAGGTGTAGAGTGAACCGCCCCACTCAGCTATGCCACAATTATTATAGTAACAGTTAGCTATACACCTTTCTCTGAAACACACAAGCAAACAGCACAGCAATGTCATGGGAACAAGAGCCTTGAAATCTGGTATCCGGTCAACTTGGCCACGAGTCTTCTGTATTCTGTTACACTTGCCACTGCTAGATTCGCCATGTTTCTGTGTTATGTTACACTTGCCACTGCTATATCCACCTGCTTTCTGTGTTATGTTACACTTGCCACTGCTATATTCGCCATGTTTCTGTGTTATGTTACACTTGCCACTGCTAGATCCACCTGCTTTCTGTGTTATGTTACACTTGCCACTGCTAGATCCACCTGCTTTCTGTGTTATATTACACTTGCCACTGCTAGATCCGCCTGCTTTCTGTGTTATGTTACACTTGCCACTGCTAGATCCACCTGCTTTCTGTGTTATGTTACACTTGCCACTGCTAGATCCGCCTGCTTTCTGTGTTATGTTACACTTGCCACTGCTAGATCCGCCTGCTTTCTGTGTTATGTTACACTTTCCACTGCTAGATCCACCTTCTTTCTGTGTTATGTTACACTTGCCACTGCTATATCCCCCTGCTTTCTGTGTTATGTTACACTTGCCACTGCTATATTCGCCATGTTTCTGTGTTATGTTACACTTGCCACTGCTAGATCCACCTCCACCTGCTTTCTGTGTTATGTTACACTTGCCACTGCTAGATCCGCCTGCTTTCTGTGTTATGTTACACTTGCCACTGCTAGATCCACCTGCTTTCTGCTGTTTTATATTAATAAATATTAAATTGTATTAGAATCTAGAACAGTGGTTCTCAATCTTTGTTTTTTCACGGTACACTATTATTTTTTGTGTGTCCTCGCGGCACACTGAACGTGCAAGTTACACGACACAATGGTAGCCTCGGCCAAACGCATGCGAGGAGTTTTACTCAACCAAAATATATAAAGATTTCGAATAATTTATATATATATATATAGTAAGACGATGTGATATATATATATATATATATATATAAAGACGATGTGATATATATATATATATATATATATATATCACATCGTCTTACTACCCATTTGACTGATACGTCTATGTACTAATTATACTAATGTGTTAGGGATTAGGAAGGTTTAATTTAGAGGAAGTGCAATCGTATTTGTGTGGAAGGAAAGTGGAAAACCATTTAGGAAAAATCACTCTCAGTGCACCCTACTGGGATTGAACCCCGATCTTCCCATCATCAGCAGTCCAGTCTAACACGAGAGTAGCGAGTTAGACCATGCGGGTCACCGAAGCTGGTAATTTTTTTATAATAAAACTGCTTTTATTTTTTTATCAACAATACCAAAATATTGAGAATTTAGTGGACACCTGGTTAATTTCGCAGCACACTCTTTGGTAACCACTGATCTAGAATGATAATTACTAGGCTTGGACATTATTTTTGTATTTTTAATTTGGGTTGTTGGATATAATGAATTTGTTTATAAGGTTTTTTTTAACCATTCTTTTTTAAATACACGTTTCCAAAATAGGCTGTAACGGCTTATTTACTTCAATTTAAAATTTAATCTCTTAGCATATTAGTTACAATATTCTTTCCCTACCAAACAACTTTAATATTTCAAAAATAATCTCAAAATCTGTAAAGACTCAGTAAAATTCTCACTTTTAAAAAATAGTATTGAAAATTCAATACATCCTAAGCTTTTGTGTTAAGAAGTTTTACTGAAAAGCTTTAAGAGCCAATACATTGTGTAGCATACACTTACTTAAACGTTAAACTTGCATGTGTATGCCTAAAAGTAGGCACAAGTCTATACATTTTGTTTTTAAATCAATGTTTCAAGCACATGTACTTAATCTTTGCATGAAAGTTGCAGGGTCATATGTTTTATCTGACATAGTAATTATGTTGATGCAACGCAAGCTAACTTGCGAGACAGCCTGTCACCATTATTTATCTCGCTCTAAATAAGTATTTAGAAAAAATATACAGCATTCAATTAAGACTTACTCAGCATTTTCCAACAGCTACTTTATTGTTATTATTATTATTAGCACCACGTCTTACTATCCGTTCGAGTTATACGCACTTACGCTAATGTGTAATGGTAGGGTGATTATGAGATGGAATGAAGGACCTACAGTTTAACGTGGAATCCGAACCATCAGATAAATCTCTGCCGGGACCGAGGATTGAACCCCGGCCGCCAGCATAGAAGTCTGACACCTTACCCCTAGACCACCAGGTCACCCTCGCTACTTTATTGGGTGTTGGGTATATTTGGTCTTGTGAATCTTGAACTCTTTACTGTGTACTAACAAAAGACAAATCTGCAGATAACATGACTTGACTTATGAATATATGGGGATAAGATTAACGTTTTTAGCTGCCAGATAATGTTCTTTCTATCTAAATTGAACTGTAGGCTTTGTTGTGGTATTTTTGCATAAGTAGGTTACTGTTTGTTCAAGATATCTAGCTCCTTACACAAGATATCAGGAAGAGAAGGGAGGATTATCAATAAATGTGCTAGCATACTCTTGAAGAGTAGATGGAGAATCACACCCGATAACCCGGGTAATATATACAGGACTACACTCGAAGCATACATTGGTAAGAAGCGGGGTTCTCTGTGTCAATCCCTCAACAACAGCCAAATTGGGACAAGTGTTATTATTTATTATTATTTAGCACCGCGTCCTACTACCAGTTCGGGTTATACTCTTTAAGTACTAATTACAATAATGGATTAGGAATTGGGAAGGTTGAATTAGAGGAAGTGAACCCGCATTTGCGTGGAGGTAGAGTGGAAAACCATTTAGGAAAAACCACCCCCAGTTCACCCGACCGAGATTTGAACCTCGATCTCTCCGTCCTCAGCAGTCGAGCTCAACACGACTGGCGCGTTAGCCAACTACGCCACCGAGGCGGGTGACAAGTGTTATTGTTTTTTTTTAAAAGTTAAATTACTTTTTAATATGGCAGATTTCTGTTTAGTATTTATTCTTTAAATTTTATTATTTATTACAAATTTCATTATCGTTTACCTAATTCAATATTTCTTATATTAATTCATTATTATTTTATATAATTATCACATTTTTCTGTCTTGCGCCCTTTTTCATTGATTAATTTTTGTGAGGGTGGTATATTTTACTCTCTTGTGTTTCTACGCGCGTTTTTTCTTTGGTCCGCAAAGTGTTTCTCTGAAAGTTAGACTTGCAACATCACCCCCACGGCCCACAACTCTGGTCACTACTATTCAGTATCACTTATGTTAATAACCCATCTTTCTCTGACACGATCGTGTGTGTGAAGTGAACACCAAACAAAGATCTGTGGTTCTTCAAGACACCGCCAGGTAGGCCTACTTGTGTTCTGCTTCACCGGATCTTCAGCAGCAGGTAGGATCTCACCATGTCTACTTACGCACACATTTAAATAATCACCTCTAGATCAAAATAAAATCAGTTTCAATTCCACATTCTTCAGATGAAGACTTCAGATTACCGAAAAACAGATGCGGTGACATCTGAGACAAGCGGTATTAGTATTACCAACTAAAGCTACGTGTGGGGAATAAACCAGCCCAAAAATGACCTCTCTGGTCCATCAGCAGTGAAAACAATTAGAGTCTACATCAACCCGATAGATTCGCTATCAATTCACACGGCGATAAGGCGGGAGTTCAGGGGACGAGAGAAAAGGGCGGTATTTTTGCAATCATCATTTGTTTTCATCCTGTGGCTGTGCCACTTTCTTAAAATGCCTCCATCTTCCACTGTCCTTATTCCTCCTTTAATTGGTTCCATTATTTTCCTCTCACTTGCACACTTTGTGTTATTTGCTCTTCACATATCTTTCTTGGCCTCCTTTGCGGTGTTTTTCCTGCATACTTCATTTTCCATCCTCCGTATAACATCTTAGTCTTTCTTCCTCTACTCTCTCATGTACTCCAGCTCTTTCTCAGATAATTTAATTCCTAATCTTGTTTTTCCTCGTGACAGCTAGCATACTCTTTACAACAACACAAATGTTGGCTAAATAAATAAAATATTTCTCCAGTACAAACATAGAGTCTAGTTTTATCCTCATGGTGATATCAACAGTTGTTGAATAGCTCTCAAAAGGGTGTCCTGGAACTTAATGACAACTTTTTTTTCCTTAATTTAAAAAGCTTATTATCTAATGACACAAAGCTCATGACATATATTCGATAATTGTTGAGCCATGTGAATACAATTAAACTCTTTTCTTGTACTGAAGCCATATTTTATTTATTTTGGCAAACAAAGAAATGTTTTGCTATAAAAAATGCTAAATTATGTCATAAACAGTTGGTTGAGATCTCTTAACAATTGTCTTGAGATGTAGAGTTGAACAAGAAAGGTTTAGTCTCAATCTTAAATTTAAATAATATATTTTATTGTAAAAATGTAGTAAATCTAAATTAATGGCAGTGGATATTTCCCCAAATTTATTTTCGGAACTATATATATATAGTATAAAAAATATATATATGTACTAATTACACTAATGTGTTAAGGATTAGGAAGCTTTAATTTAGAGGGATTTTACCCGCATTAGCGTAGAGGGAGAGTGGAAAACTGATTAGGGAAAATCGCCCTCAGCGCACCCGATCGGGATTGAACCCAATATCCCCGTCTTCAGCAGTCCAGTCTGACAGGAGAGTGGTGCGTTTGACCATGCTCACTCCGAGGCGGGTCTTTACCTACTAAAATATTTTGATTTTTTTTTTCACCTCTCATTGCACAAACGTTAAGTGAACTTGTAACATGTTTGGTGTAACAATTTAATACTGTTTTTTAAACTTGTTTTACAACCCATATAGGCTAACTTCATTTGACTCTATTAGGAGGGTAGGAATGAGGAAAGGAATAGTATAGTTGGAAATGTGCCCACATTTGAGTAGAGAGAGGGTAGAATGACATTTAAAAGAATACTACCTTAGAAAGCCTGGCTTGGATTCAAACCCCAACCTCCCCATCATTGAAAAACCAGACTAGACGAGTTTAAAATAGTATAATACATCAGCAACAGCCAGAATCGAACTAGTCTAGGAATTTTTCCTTCTGGGAAAAGAGAGAGAGAAAGAGGGATTGAGAACATTTTATCAAATTATTCAATATTAAGTCAAAATAATTATTTTAACTACTAAATTATCATGTTGTTAGTTTCAGTACGTTACTTCAGCTCTCAGGATTTTCTTCTTTCCTTCAAGTCACCTAGTATTTGAATCCTCCTCCTTCCCAAGCTTCTCATTCCCTCAACCTTTCCTTCTATGGAGTAGTGCAGAAGACAGTTTCTCCTAAGGATATGTCCAATCACGTTTGCTTATTACCGAAGAATCACATCCAATATAGATCTCTTCTCACCCTATATTCTTAAGACTTCATTTGTCACCCAGTCTGTCCACCTGATCTTCTCAAGTCTTCTCCAGCACCACATTTCAAAGCTCTCCAAATATGTCTTTTCCATCTTCCTAAGAGTCCAAGTTTCTCCTCTATACATAATGATACTTCAAATGTGGTATTTAATTTCTTCCTCAGTTCCAAACTCAACTTGCTGTTCAGCAATCACCTCTTCTTGCTGAAAGTCTACTTGGCCATGGTGATCCTTGACTTAATTTCCTTGGTACAGTAGGCATCATTTGTCTCCTATGTCTTGAACTTGTTAATACTTTCCAGCTATTGGTTTTCAATTTTAATTTTCAGCGGATCTTCATTTTTGGAAATCACCATCACTTTTGACTTATTAGTGTTGACTCCCACACTATATCTTCTCCCTTTCTCCACCGGTCCATCATTCCCTGCGAGTCTTATTTATTTTTGGCCAGTCATTCTAGATCATCAGCACTAATAAATAATATATATACGGTAAAAGAAAGGAGTGGAATACCATACGTAATGAAACCAATAATTTAATATATAAGACATAATTATTTTTATATAACCTTGATCAATTTGAAGAAAAGGTCCTAGTATGTATATGAAGTTTTTTTTATCTCTTAAGCACCGCGTCTTACTACCCGCTTGGTCTATACGCTTACATGAAGTATTATCTGCTTTCAAATGTAATCAATATTTAACAAATCTAGCACAGCATTAGTCCAGGACATAGCACGTTCTACTCCGGAGACGAATGTCTCCACCAAGTCCAGTAGCACACTCTCACTGATGGAGGGGGGAAGTACTGCAAGGTGAGAGAGTGGTTGATGGAGGAGGGGGTGACATAAGAGGAGGAGGAGGAGGAGGGGGAGGCGGATCCGGCCCTCACACCAGAGAGATCAAGTTGGAAGCCCCAAGTCTTGCTGAGGGCAGACAATATATACATATCGCCAGGTATCAGCAGAGCTCCCCTCCTTCCGGCAAGACTTGGCCCTATTAAAGGTGACGTCCCTGTGAGGGCAGCTCTCACTTGGTTGTCCGTACGTCAGCAGCCAGGAGATAGTACTCTCGTGCGTGAGGGAACAAACGTGCGTGTGGACACTCAAATGTGCGAGTGATCGTTTGCGGTTTAGTGGTATTTTAACTGGAAAGATCCAGTGAGTATTGAGGTTGTTGATTAAAACACATTTTGGGGAGTGACTTGTGGTTTGTAAAGTGTTCCAGTGTCTCAAGAGAATGAACATGTGAGTGAATTATTATTTCAATTTGTAAATAAACCCTGATTTTTTTTTATAGGAAGCTTGTTTAGACCATAATTATTAATATTGAAAGTCACTAAATTTTGGCATTGTATTTATATTCTTTAAATTGAAAAATAACACCTGGACCCGGAGATCAAACCCGGGTCCTTTGGCTTAGTAGGCCAATGCTCTTTGTAGGACTATGTTTTATTTGATATATTAAAGCCATCAAAAGCTTCCAATTATACTTCCATATGGATTACTATATATTGTCTTTTTACATTATTAATTAAACGGTCTAGGAATATATTTACAAATCGTAATATTTTTATTTACGTTAATTTCGCAATACATGTCTACAGTTTTCAAATAATGGGCTTCCTATGAAAATCAGAACAAACAACTTATCATACATTGGTTTTGAAGGCTTTCGCGGTTCGTGTTTGATTTGAAATTAATATCTCCCACATTAATGCAATCTGGAAATTGCGTTTGTTTATTGAGGGGGGCATAGATTTTGTATTCCTACAACCCGATTTGTCCTATTTAAGGTATATTTTATTTCAAATGTCAAATGTAAAGATCCAATTATTAAAGATCACTCCTGTTATAAAATATAATATGCTTTGTATTTAGGTGAGAGTAATTAATATTGTCAGTTGTAAGATATACAGGGTGTGGCTGAAACAATTAGTCGATTAATGACTTGAAAATTAATACTTTAATCGAAAAGTAAATATTCACAAGCTAAATAAAAGCAAACTATATACTACACTTGTTCACTTTTTGAAGATAATATCACTGATGAGAGCTCCACCGGACATCAGACAAACCTCAGCACGTTGCCCATCACTCTCCTCGGCATAGATCGTATAATTGTTTCTGCTCCACCCTGAATAATAACTTTATATTTTTAATTCCTATTTTAAAAAAAAGTTTTATATTGGGAATATATCAATAAATTCATATACTTTTCAAATCATTATTTTAACCAGTCAATAAAAATATATTTATGTGGATAGTTAAATTACTTAACTTCAGTTAAATCTAATCTTATATAACTCATTAATAAATCCAATCCAATTCAAATTAATTTGAATGGTGACAGGGAGGTTGCGGTTCAAATCCCAACCAAATGCACTGAAGGTGATTTTCTTAAACCATTTTATACCCTGCCATCACGCAAATTTAGGTACATTTCCTTTAAACAGTAGATTCCTATCCTTAGTCCAATAGTGTATAAAAATGAGGATAGACCGGAAATATAGTAAGTCACGTTTTCAAAGAAATCCATTACAATAGTATTTTTTTTTTATAACCGCGTCTTACTACCCTTTCGGGTTATACGCTTTAAGTACTAATTACGCTAAAGGATTAGGAATTGGGAAGGTTGAATTAGAGGAAGTGAACCCGCATTTTCGTGGAGGGAGAGTTGAAAACCATTTAGGAAAAACCACCCCCCAGTTCACCCGACCGAGATTCGAACCTCGATCTCCCCGTCCTCGGCAGTCGAGCTTCAACACGACAAGCGCGTTAGCCAACTACGCCACCGAGGCGGGTCAATTTCTTCTTCATATCTCAGTATCCATTCAGGTTACACACATTCATTAATTACACTAATGGAAAATGGATGACGAAGGTACAATTTTAGAAGAAATGTAGCCAAATATAGGTGGGAGGAGAGTAAGAAACCATTTAGTAAAAAAAGCCCACTCATTACCACTGACCGGTATTTGAACTCCGATCTCCCAATCACCGGCATTCTAATCTAACACGAGAGTGACGCATTAGACCATGCGACCAACAATATGGGTCACACATAGACTTTCAACGAGAACATTCCTGGCTTGTATTTATTTATATCATTGAGATTGTTTATATCGGGGTTGTGACCTATTTCCTCTGTTAACTTTACAAATAAATCGGAAACACTTCAAGTTATGACACTTAAACCCAAGTACAGTAAGTGGAACACATTAATATATGAATATAGTGAAAGTCTCACATCTTAAAGGGAAAGACGAATAAATTATACAAAGAAACGAAACCATTAAAAATAAAGGGGGGGGGGAGAAGGGGGCTTTGAAGGGTGCGGTCAACAGTTCGAAAAGGTTAAGACTTTGCATCGGGCGTACATAGTGTTAGGTAAAAGGTGTAATTTGGTTGACATTATCAAATTATTCCCAAGCTGCCAGTTAAATACTGACTTTATTTCAAGGATCACAAACATGTAACTCGTGGGCCGTATCTATATCCTCACCAATGCGGGTGCATTTACTCTCTTTTGCTGTATATTTTCACCGTTCCTACGCTATCAATGAAAGAAATTGTATAGATGTGACGAGTAGTATAATGTAGTAATAATAATAATATAATTATTATTATAACAAAACTTTAAAAATCTAACTATTTAAAATAAAAATCTGTATTCCAAGCTTATCTTAAACAATTGGAAGATCTGATTACCATTAAAAGGTGTAAAACAAAAGTTATTCGGTTATAAATAAAAGTCCTAAGGAATTACGAAAGAACAACTCATTATTTAACAAAGTAATAATAATTTCCTATGGGAAACGCGAGATAAGGGCAGTATTTTTGCAATTTTGATATCCAAATATTTTTTGGATAGAATAAATCAAATAATTCTCTAGTATAAAAAATTTTTTTAATTTTCTTAACATAATGCCTTCAACATTTCTTGAGTATCTTTCAAAGGTGGCCCTCAATTTAATGATCACTTTCTTTTTTCATTTAAAAAGGTTGTCATCTGATGCCACTATGCTCATGACAGATATTCAACAACTGTTGATATCACCATGCGAAGAAAATAAAACTCTTTGTTTGTAATAAATTAATATTTGATTTATTTTGGACAAACATGTTTTGATATACAAACTGCCAATAAAAACTTACCCTTTCTAGTATTCCCTACATTTCCACCTTGAGGGCCTATTTAAAGGAAAATATGATCAAAAACCTATTATTATTATTAGCACCGCGTCTTACTACCCGTTTGGGTTAAACGCACTTACGCTAATGTGTAATGGTAGGGTGATTGTGAGATGAAATGGAGGACCTACAGTTTAACGTGGAATCCGAACCACGATGGAGGCCTGGCATTCCTCACATACAGATGTCTTGTCAGAGGTGAAGGAAGGGTTTGGTAATCAGATAAATTTATGCCGGGACCGAGGATTGAACCCTGGCCGCCAGCATAGAAGTCCGACACCTTACCCCTAGACCACCAGGTACCTCAAAAACGTAATATTTCTAATTTAAATGATAGTTCTGAAATTTCAAAACCACTAAAATAATCGTCAGTTATCTTGGAACATTTAGTTGTGACCCTGTTAAATAGTTGACATTATTAATTGAGGGAGATTGGATCAATATTTCTATTAATTTTGATCTCAGGATTCAGACATGTTGCATGAAGAAACATCATTGAAAAAGATTGTATTTACTACTTACTATTTACATGAACCTTTAATTCTTGAATAATAAAATTTAACAAATAAGATTTTTAATCGTTTAGGGATACATGTTGATATATTTCACCTTCATTTTATCTTTAAACATATTTTAAAACCACAAACCACTTTTTTAAAACGCTAGATTTGTGGACACACACCACCTGCCTCAACGCTCTATCAGGCTGACCCCTGAATGTATTTTTGTTTGTTTTAAAGGTATAGTAAAAAAAAGTATATGGATATAGCCATATAAAAAGGTGAAACACACAATTTAAATATGAAGAAACTATTTTCCTGGATAAAATTAATAGTACAGATTAAAAACTTTGTTTAGAAAAGCTTTTTATTTGTACTAATAATATTATTCTTTCATTCACTAATATTATAATCTGTTGACTGCAGCTTTCCATTTCAGTCAATCACAATCTAAGGATATATTTTTTTTACCTACTTCTTCTCTTATTTTAAACACATATTCTGTTTCATGTCTTTCTCTGGCATGTATATTGCTTCCAAATTACCTTCTATGACTGTCATCTTTCGGGTTTGTCCTATAATGGTTTCTCTTCTTTATGATCTTTCGTAACTTCCTTTCTTCACTTACTTTATTCATAACATCCTTGATCATCACCTTATCCACCCAGACTGAGTATATAAGTTTTATTTATATCTTTAGCCCCGTGTCCTACTGCCCTTTAGGGCTATACGCTTATGTACCAATTACTCTAGTGTGTTGGGATAACAAAGGTTGAATTTAGAAGAAGTGCACACACATTTGCTTGGATAGAGATTGGAAAACCATTTAGATAAAAAAAACTCAGTACACCCAACCGGGATCAATCTCCGATCTTCCCGTCATAGGCAGTATAATCTATGACGAGAGTAGAGCCTTAAACCATGCGGCTACCAAAGCGGACGACTATACAAAATAATACAAAATAATTAATTGGTGTAAAAATAGCTTTACTATATAATTAGCTGTTAACGGGAATTGCAAATTAATTTAAACCTAATTAATTGGTTTCAATAAAATAGTGTTTTTAATACAATGTTTCTAATTGCGTGAGCTTTTTTTTTTTAGCAAGCAGAAAACGCATTTATCGAAAGGCTGTATAGATAGAAAATAAGTACACGCCAATAAAGGATAAGAAACCACAATGTGTGCATACAAATAATAATTGGTCCGTTAGGGTGTAGCGTTCTTGTCAAAGTTTGAAAAACGATCCGGGTGACAGAATTTGTACCTTACCTAATTACTACCTGTTTATATTCAAGTGGTTGAGCCTAGTTTACATTTGGTTTTAAAAAAACTGATACAATTTAATAAGTGAAATGTGCATGATGACTGGTCTCAACGTTCAATAAACTGTTTATTAAACTAGTTATAACAATGTGAAAAAAATAGGTTATGAGCTAGGCGTGGCTATGGTACTAGATATATTGTAATGTCTTTACGACCGGTCTCGTGGTGTAGTGGTCAGTGCACCTGGCCACCGAGCCTAAGGTTGCATGGTTTGATTCCCAGCTGATACCTTGGATACTTTTCCTGAAAGGGAATTGATCCCAAAAACCACCAGGATTCGGATTATTAGGCTTAAGTTTGTATCTTAAGGCAACGTTCTGTGCCACCAGAGTGGTGGATAGTCTACACATATCGTGACCAAACTCGTATGTCATATACACCCCGATCATGTATGTCATACGATGAAAAAATATTTATGATTGATTAGTTAATCTGAGTAGGGAATTGACTCACACCCATACTTTTGCCAAACACACTTAGATTTTCGCATAAAGAAACTATAAAAAAATACAAACTTTTTTCAGACAAAAGTAATATTATTAAAATATCTTATTATTACTATCAGCACCTCATATTACTACCCGTTCGGGTTATACGCACTTACGCTAATGTGTAATGGTAGGGTGATTGTGAGATGAAATGAAGGATCTACAGTTTAACTTCAGAGGTGAAGGAAGGGTTTGGTAATCAGATAAATCTATGCCGGGACCGAGGATTGAACCCCGGCCGCCAGCGCAGAAGTCTGACACCTTACCCCTAGACCACCAGGTCACCTTTAAAATATCTTATTTGTATAAAATATTATATATATTTTGATATATACCAAAATTGACAGCTGCAGATAACATTACTTGACGAACAAATACGTTAAAGTTGATCTATTAGCTTTTCTTTCAGATTGATTCCTTCCTGTGAAAATTGGACTATATTATACGTGTGACATCTGAAGCATGTTTCTATTTTTTATTCTCATGTTTCGAATGAAAACTCTACTTATAAGTTGTTTTGATAGTAAATAAGAGCATATACTAAGTTTAATCCAGATATTATTTTTATCACAGTTTTCCTATGGGAAATATTTATCTTGAAAAAACAACTTATTAATGTTGTTAGTATCTTGTTTAATTTGGAATATTTAGCGCCCCGGCCAGTATTAATGGCCTAATATATAATCGAAAATAATAAGATGAAGCTGAATTCTCATTATTTAAGAATAAGATACTCCTTAGTTAAATGTTCAGAAAATTATATTAAGGGAAATTTAACGGGGGTTTAACGGTAATTTTTTTTTTCTTAGCACCATGCTTTACTACCCCTTTGGGTCATACACCTATGTAATAATTACACTAATGGGTTCAGAGATTAGGAAGGTTATACTTAGAGGAAGCGTTCCAGCATTTGAGCGGAGAGAGAGGGTGGAAAACAACTTCGGAAAAACCATCTTCAGTACATCCTATTGAGATTCGAACCTCAATCTCCCCACCATCGGTGGTATAGTCTACTGGGAGAGTAGCGCTTTAGATCAGGCAGCCACCCAGGCCGGTCTGTAAAAGTTTATTGGATAAAAGGGAGCTCCAATTAAAATCTATATTTTTACAATTTTTTTAAACCAAAAAGATTTTCTAGACAAACTAAATAAAATATTGCTTCATCAGATACATTTAGTTTAATTGTTTACACATGTTAGTGTCAAAAGTTTTTGAAAATGGGTCACGGATTTGATATTAACATTTTATTTTTAAAAAGAAACTTTTTTAATGAAGATAAAATGCTATAATAAAATTCAAGGATTCCCACAACAAATATTCAAGAGCTCTTGGAATATGTAGACCACTAAACAAAATAATATATCCACTTGAGCAATATTTTATATAATTGTGCATACAAATTAATTGTAAAAATTGCATAAATACTTGTTGTGAGTCGCGTTTTCTCCCCCCTGCTGCCCCCACATTAATGTGTTATATTATTAGTTTCACTCTTTCAATGGTTTTGCAAGAAACTGGACTGACAATGACGTGCAACTTGGAGTTCGAATACCAGTCAGGTCTACTGAGGGTGTTTTTTTTCACTCTCCCTCCATGTGGTAGCACCTACTCTTAATTCAGCCTTACTTATCCCTAAAAGATTTGCGTAAACAGTACATATGCTTATAGCCCCAATAGATAATCAGACACGGGGCTAAAAATAATAGGACAAGTGTCACGTTTGAACATTATACTATTATAAAGCCACATAGCTGACTTACTGACATTAATGTTTACCCACTTACAGATGAGCTAGAAATTTTAAATTTTGGCAAACTTATAGCTTCTAGCCTGTATTCGACGGTAAAATTCCACAAAGTTAAAAATTTTAATTATAAACCCCCGAAAAACATTCAAAATGGCGGAGCAACTTTAAAGTTGGTGTGGACCTTTCTTTGGAGGTCTCTTGTGGCTAAACGGTAATACCTATTTTTAAAAAAAACGGCTCTAGAATTACATTAGTTTACATCAACTTGTAAAGAAAACTCATTGGGGTTTTCGGGGTCATAGCCCCTGGTGAGCAAAGCGAGTAATTCGTATACAATTAAATAGCAAAGGTCTTTTCATACAAAATTAAATTCTTATCCTTTTTCCAAGTGCTCGTGTAGTTACCCTGAAATGTTTTATTTTTATACTGTTTCTTAAGATTGTTTCTTAGGCCAATAAGGCTGTGAGATACAATACACCTTACAAATAAAAACAAATGATACACAAAAATAAGTAATTTGTTTACTAACATAAATATTTCTTGCTCTTCATATTCATAAATCCGGGCTCTCTCCATTTATCCCTCCTATCAGTGTTTCCGGAAGAATATTGTAACATACACATCAACCATATGTGAGACCATAATAATGTTGCAACACATTTAAAACATGTCTGACGGCATAATACATTATTAAATGTGTCAACTATAGTCACGGATACAAGAATATGAAACGCGCGAGAAAAAACAACACAAACAGCTTTCTCCTTATTGTAGGAGGTGACGAGTTGGCGAACAATCAGGTTTGGAACTTATTTTAAATATTCAAGTTCATTGTTTCAAGGTCTAAAGTCTGGTCCATTCATCTTCATTCCATCAAAGGACCATACTTTTTGTTTTTACTTTATGAAAAAGCAGTTGGTTATGTAATATAACCAAAGAGTACCGAGTTACGACTGTCATTAATAAGGATGGCCGTGGTTGAGTACAAGCTAGACATCTCGATTTATAAAGAGATCAAGGTGTTTATTGCCAAATTAAAGAGCGTATACATATTTTACTCTTCTATTAAGGTGACCTAGCCTCTGTGAAACAATGCGCAGTACTTTTTATTTTAAATACCAATAAATTAATACCTTTTAATAAGATTATAAAACATTTCCATTAATACATAATTAATAATATGTGTATTAATAAAATAAAGCGATTATTTGTCTGTTTTGAGAATTGTGCAATATCTCTCGCACACAGAGGTCTGAAATTTCAAAATTAGTATAGCCTCTGTGCACGAAAATGTGCAGCTCTAAGCAGAAGTTTTACAACTTTTACTAAAGGTTTGAAGCAAAGCTTTACCCGGGATAACCAGGCAATACATTGCGCTGTTACCTCAGTTACACCGAGTACTTCTGCTAGTCATATAACTTCTATTATATGATAAACTAATTTCCGGTAGTATAAATTACGAGTAAATGGCTAAAAATATTTTGACAAACTACCTCCTATTTTAAATGTTTAGGGTCCAGGTTGTTGGCAAAAATAGTAGCCTGTAACAAAAATCCATATTTCCTAGCAAGTTTTCCATCTTTTTTGAATTTTATCTTAAAATATATGATGGAAGTTAAAATATAGACTCTTGAGCTCATAATTATTAACGGTGGAAAAATCATGTCCATGCGTTACAGCCAGCTCCACTTTATTGACTCGCAAAACTTTCTCCCGATGTCATTGTCCAAGATGCCCAAGACATTCGGCTAGGACGAGTCTTTAGCCAAGGGACATTTCCCCCATTTTTTCAATAAAAAAGAAAACGCGGAGTATATGGGTCCCTTTCCGACAAAGAAAGACTACGGTATCGATGAGATGTTGGTTAAGGGAAAGGAGCACTTTGAGAAGTGGTATGACACGTTGGTCAAAGAAAATTAGGTCTTTGATTTTGAACGCGAGTTGGAACTGTATTGCGTGAAAGATGTAGAGATCCTACCGAAGGCCTGTCGGAAGTTTGGAGAGATGCTCATGGAGAAAGCAAAGGTGGATCCTTTCAGAGAGGCGTGTACGATAGCTGGAGTGGGCATGCTGGTTTACCACCGAAGTCATCTTAAGGAAGATACTATCGGTACTATCCCTAACGGTGGCTGCCGGTGTGCAGACCAACAGTCGCACGTCGCTGTACAATGTCTCTGCTGGGAGGCACATCAACGCGGTGTCTTTATTCTCCATGCGGATACCGGTGGTGAGGAATA
Source organism: Timema douglasi (assembly GCA_901482245.1). Classification (NCBI taxonomy): domain Eukaryota; kingdom Metazoa; phylum Arthropoda; class Insecta; order Phasmatodea; family Timematidae; genus Timema; species Timema douglasi. The sequence continues at coordinate 115,900 of CABEEJ010001066.1, read as the reverse complement.
TGTGTTAGGACGACGTTTGGATGGCGTTTTTAAAGCTGGAGATACCACCATCATCTTGCATTTATGGGGCTGTTATTGGCACGTGTGCATTCTCTGTTATCCTGACAGGACCACCCTTATCAAAAATAGTCCCCACGAAACCATGTATACGCGCTATTAAGCGACCATGGATTGCGTGATAAAGTTTAAGAATGTCGGCTACATGGTCGTAGTGATGTGGGAGTGTTCGTTTAATGCGATGAAACGCACAAACAAGGACTTGAAACAACTAGGTAGTCAGTTGATTATTAAAAACTTGTTTATCTTAAAATATTAATAATTATTAAACAATTTACTCCCTGTAGTAACACTTACTACGATATTATAATCTTAATCAGATCTAATTATAAACGTTATCTTCATTCCATGCCAGAGGGTGGTTTTGGATGGCTGTCCATTAGTTGATCGTCTTGCGGGGTGTGGGATAGGAATAAGAAACTAATATAATTTAAATTATCATAATATTAAAAAAGCTTATCAAATATAATATGCATAAACTATTATCAATGACCGTGGCTTGCTACCCGCCCAGGCACAAACAAATAGGTATTAGAAAGTTAGAATTAAGATAAAATGTAGCCGCATTTACATAGAGATCGAGGGTGACAAACATATTTAGTTAAAACTATTTCAGTAAACCGGGTTAAAATTAGAATCGTAGCCTTGCCATCTACGGCAAGGTAGACTATGATTACGAGACTGATTCTTTCATCTGCGTACCCATCGGTGTGGGTTCAAGGTCACTCAAACAGGACAAAAACATCAAATACAGAAAATACTAGAATAGTCTAGTACACTTATAACGTGTGTATGAGAGCATATCAAAGAAACAATTGCTTCGAAAATGAGAGGGAAGTTTCACATAAATTGACTAAAAACAAAACCACAAAGATAAACTATTTTTTAAGGTTATAAAAAAATATTCTAAGCCCACAGACAATTTTATAAACTATGTAGAGCAATAATCAGTTATTTTATATAATTTATTCTAGAAATTTTCGTATCATACAATTTTTTGGAATGTTGATAAAATATGAAACAGTAAGCAATTTAAGAAAATGATCTGATATGTGGTTGCCATGAACGTATATGAACACTTTCTAATGCTCCATGCATGACTACCCATACAAATTAATGTGGCCTTTCAAATGTATACTGCAAAAAAAAAACCACTCTAAATTTTCAGCTCAAATAATAAACAGAATATAATTAAATACATTATTACATAAAGTCAATCCATTAATTATAGTAGGTAGTGAATGTTTGAAAAGATACCAGGTAGACGCTGGCTACTATGATCTTTGAATTAGCAAACTTGTTATAATATAAAACGAGTTTGACAGTGGCAATACAAAAAAAACTTTTAATAAGATTTGGCCTCAGGCTGTAATAGAGCCAGGATACTTTATAATCTCTCATTCGGAATTTTTATAATTTAAACATTAACTGTGGGGCCTACATGCCATTATATATTTGTTCTGTATTGAATTTGTGTGTGTATCAATGCTGGACGAATGATGTCTATATTTTAAAAAGGGAAGATTTACATAACGACTGACACATACATTTTTATTATTACTATTAATATTAATTGATACAATATTATGATTTAATTTATATGAACATTCTATTGGAAAATAAAACCATTTGCACTTGATATAAATAACCGCTTGAAAATATAATCATATAATGTTAATAAATTATACTTACTAATTTTCAATGTGGGAAATGCCAGGCCTCAGTCGTGGTTCGGATTCCACGTTAAACTGTAGGTCCTCCATTTCATCTCACAATCACCCTACCATCACACATTAGCGTAAGTGCGTACAACCCGAACGGGTAGTAAGACGCGGTGCTAATAATAATAATAATAATAATAATAATAATAATAATAATAATATAATAATAATAATAATTTTCTATTCCATTGTGTTAAGTTTATTGATATTCAAAATTGAAGAAGATGGTACCATTTTTAAGAAACAAATTTCAGAATTACAAATTATATGATTAAGAATTACCGCAAATTGAACCAAAGTTTGAAAAGAATGGCAAGGAATTGAACTGGAGTTTGAAAAGAATAACGAAACAATCAAATCGGAATTTTTAAAGAATAGCAAGAAATATAACCTTAGTGTCGCTCTAAATATTTTATAACTTCAGTTGGTTCACGTTTCAACACTCCCAGTCTTCGTGCCATTCGTCACCAAGCTTGAACTTGCACCAATGAGGGACTTGTAAGAAACGTCTCTATATCCCACCCTCTACTGGTTATCCGGATGACCAAGGGCTGAGAGTCTTGGGATCGTCTCTCTATCCCGCCCTCTACTGGTTATCCTGATTACCAAGGGCTGAGAGTCTTGTGATCGTCTCTTTATCCCACCCACTACTGGTTATCCTGATGACCAAGGGTTGAGAATCTTGTGATCGTCTCTATATCCCGCCCACTACTGGTTATCCTGATTACCAAGGGTTGAGAGTCTTGTGATCGTCTCTCTATCCCGCCCTCTACTGGTTATCCTGATTACCAAGGGTTGAGAGTCTTGTGATCGTCTCTCTATCCCGCCCTCTACTGGTTATCCTGATTACCAAGGGCTGAGAGTCTTGTGATCGTCTCTCTATCCCACCCACTACTGGTTATCCTGATGACCAAGGGTTGAGAGTCTTGTGATCACCCGGAGAGACGATAACAATGTGCCTAATCCATGTCTAACATAACTTTTCACCAAAAAACTGAACAAAGATGTAGTAACTCTTAATACAATGAACTCCTCCTATTATTTGAATTTGCCTTTTTACTCGAAATAATTCTAAAATAAATTACTAATGTGTCGCGATTCGTTATATACATTCTTGAAATTATCTCATTCTGATGTTTTTTAAATAATGAAATCTTTAATTTATATTCATTAGCGGTGACCTGGTGGTCTAGGGGTAAGGTGTCGGACTTCTGTGTTGGTGGTCCAGGTTTCAATCCTCGGTCCCGGCACAGATTTATCTGATTGCCAAATCCTTCCTTCACCTCTGACAATACGTGTATTAATCACAACTTGTGAATGTGTGGAATGACAGGCCTCCACCGTGGTTCGGATCTCACGTTAAACTGTAGGGCCTCCATTTCATCTCACAATCAACCTACCATTACACATTAGTGTAAGTGCGTATAAACCGAACGGGTAGTAAGACGCGGTGCTAATGATACTAAATAATAATATATTCATTACATTTAAAAATGACACCCGAACAGGGGATCCAGCCCGGGGCCCTTGGCTTAATACGCAAATGCTCTTACCACTGAGCTATAAACGAGGCACCCGCCTCGGTGACGTAGTTAGCTAAAGCGCTTGTTTAGTGTTGAGCTGGACTGCCGAATACGGGGAGATTGAGTTTCGAATCTTGGTCGAATGATCAATTTTTCTCTCTAAATAGTTTCTCACTCTCTCTCTTTCTCCCCCTCTGTACACGCAAATTCCAGTATATTTCCTTTAAAATTCAACCTGGCTAATCCTTGTACCATTAGCTCAATTAATATAACTTATGTATAGAGCCCGAACGCCTCTCTCGTATAAAGATCAGGACTCCTGGACACAGATCCAGAAGTCCCGGGTTTGATCTCCGGCAACTACAGATGTTCTGTGTATCTTTAGTATGGGGTCAGCTCAACCTCACGTGAACGAATGAGGAGCTACTTGAGTGAAAAGCTATCAGCTCCTGTCTAGAAAACTGATATTGATGGCCAGAGGTTCGTTGTGTTGACCCCTATGGTACCTTCATTTCGCAGAAACTGGCACAATCTTCGCCAGTAGAAGACGCCCGGCTACTTTGTTGGTATGGCTCAATTGAGGCTAACGCAATGGAGTGTTTTTTATAGCACTAATGAGCTCTAAGACGGAGTGAAAAATTAAAATAATAAGCAATCTGATAAAATGCCTAATGCAATTTTGTGTGTGTATTCAAATATATCGTAGGATTTTGCCATATTACGCTGATGATAGTTTAATTTAGGTTAATAAATATACTAAAAATATAAAAATAGGTCTTTCGACACAATAATACAAACCTTTTCCTATAGGGTGAAAAAAAATAAAAAAATTTTTTTTTGTAAATTACTCTTTGAGATTTATATTTGTAAAAATAAAAATAAATTATTATTTAACATGAAATTCTATTCCATATACCAATTTTTAACTCAATTTAAATTCAATTTTTAAAATATTTCAATTTTCCTAAAAATTTGGCATAATTAAGCCATCTTCATTTATTTTACTTTAGAAAAAATCATTATCATGTAAAATATTCTCCAAATACCAATTTTTAATAAAACCGTCAAAGCTTTTTTCAAAAAGGATATAAGAAATTTAATGAATACCCATCATTTTGAGCAAAATTACTAGTGTCATTTCTTAAAATAATCATATTTAAAAAAAATTAATTCTACAGCTTGGGTAGAAAATGTAAAAAAAATTTTTTTTACCATTAAACATTAGCGTAAGTGCGTATAACCCGAACGATTAGTAATACACGGTGCTAATAATAATAATAATAATAATAATAATAATAATATAACAACTAGATATCATATTTGAACAAAATCCATAGACTCGTTTAAGATATGTGGTCAGAGACAGACGGATAGACATAACTTACATGGGGACAAACAGAATTTTAAAACCAACATTTTGGGCTTCAGTCTGACGTAAAACGTAAATATTTATCATAATCTTGATACAAGAAATTTTTACGGTTACAATAATTTCTTGATATGAAAAAGTAAAAAATCATTCCTTCAAGATCAATTCATCATTCTGTAAATTAAATATGTATTGCCCTGTCCGTTTTTTCTCTAAAATCTTACTGTCTACACAAACCTAGTTTACGACCTTCATTTTTCTATTACTGGGAATAAGAAAGAAAAGTGTGTACTTGGCTTTTTGGGACTCGTGACCTTGGGATTGGCGGCCATCAAAATTAACGTCGTGTGATTCGAATCCACCACATTCCTGTTTGTTGAACTAAGCACGTTTCAATACGGATTATATTTTGGAACGTTATTTTTATCTGGGACTTGAAATCTGGTCGTATCAATACACCAACATTTGAAATGTCTCATTTTGATACTTTTTTTTTGCCATTCAGATAACCAAACCCAGCCTGGCCTAACCTAACCTAGCCTAACTAACCTAACCTCAACACTAGAATATGACATTGCAAGAGCTTGACCTCGCGCTTGAGTACAAGGAAGACAAGGACAGTCAAGACGGTGGAGCATGGCTCATATGTAAACAAACCCAACTCTTTACATATAAATGATATGCAGGAATGCAGTCGCGAATCTTACAGAAAAAGGCCTTATCGCAAATCCCACGCTACCGTTGACTTAACCTTGTCGCCAGGAGTTTTTTGCCTTAGAATTTTATTATTATTATTTTTATTATTAGCACCGCGTCTTACTACCCGTTCGGGTTATACGCACTTACGCTAATGTGTAATGGTAGGGTTAATGTGTAATGGTAGGGTGATTGTGAGATGAAATGAAGGACCTACAGTTTAACGTGTAATCCGAACCACGGTGGAGGCCTGGCATTTCCCACATTAACAAGATGTCTTGTCAGAGGTGAAGGAAGGGTTTGGTAATCAGATAGATCTTTGCTGGGACCGAGGATTGAACCCCGGCCGCCAGCATAGAAGTCTAACACTTTACCCCTAGACCGCCAGGTCAACATCCTTATTAATGAAGACTAATGATACAACAGCTTGGTTCAGTTTATTTAATACCAGCAATCCCGCATGGTGTTGCCCGTGAACCTTCAAAAATATGTTAAAAAAGCCTAATTAAAAAATAATTAAAAATTTAAAAATTTGGCTTCGAGGTGCATTCAGACCCCCTTCCATCCACCTCTGTTAAAAATTTCAGATATCTGTGTGCCGTAAATTTGGCTGGGCATCGCACACAAACAAACAAACCCTTCTTTTTTTATTATTATATACTCTGAAGCCACTTAGGAAACTGTCTTGTCATAGTGAATTACCTACTTTTTTTTGTCTGTGTGATATAATTGATTCTATTGAGAGAGTATGACTTGTGTTTTGGTTCCAAGGTCATTCAAAAACACGAAGAAAGACAGGTGGTAGAGTTAAGGGCTCTCGCCTACTTCGGTGGCCGCATAGTCTAAGGTGCTACTCTTGCAATGGTTTAGAATGCCACGGGCGGGGAGATCGTGGTTTGATCTCGGTAGGGTGTACTGGAGTTGGTTTTTCGTAAATGGTTGCTCATTTCAACGTAAATTCAGGTACAATTCCTCCAAATTCAACCTTCTTCATCCCTAACCCATTAGCGTGACTAGTACATAAGCGTCTTACCTGAACGGGTAGTAAGACAGAGTGTTAAACAAAAGTGAAGAGATATAAATGTGCGTTTAACCATGGTATACCCTTTATATTTTAGGAAGAACAGTATTAATTTGTAAGTTATTAAAGTTACTATAACAATCTTAATATATTCATACATCAAATCATGTTACTGATATTGTAGTAAAATGTTATCAAATGTTTGTATTTTCTAAACGCTCCTTCCTATAAAAATTTGACTGAATATTAAATGTAGTGTCCCTCCTGTTCAATATTCAAGTAGTTTCTATTCCGAGAATACAAGACAGCCGCTTTCTAGCACTCTAGAACACATGTTGCCTATCTAACCTCAACGAGATTATCGTAGTCTTTCTCTGTTAACTTTCTCAGCGTCGGAACTATCGACATTCTGAGTAGGTCTACACTCAATATCATCGCTGAGGGATCTGAAGGTCTCATTCTTAAAGGTGCGTTTAGTCGGGCCATATTTTACTGCAATCCGTTACTGCAATTATGTATCCGGCATGTGGCTGACAATATCGCAGTCATGTATCGATATATCGCCCAATGTATCCGGCATGTGGCTGACAATATCGCAGTCATGTATCGATATATCGCCCAATGTAGCCGGTATTTGTTGAATGTTGCAGTTTTAGTTTCTCGTGTGTTGCCGGTGTTGTCCACCTCCATTGGAAAACTTTTGATTAGTTCAACTATGTCTATGTCTGTCTCCCTCTCTGACAAGTACTTCTCTCTCCCTCAGTGCTGCTCGACCCGCCATTCACTGCGCAGTTCACAGCTACTACACGTGATTTGGTTTGTGCCGTGATTTTTTTTAACTGTTATCGGGATTATAACAAAGATGTATGACAATTATATTCAATAAAAGCTCAAAATCACTTTTTGACATTCTTGTAAATTTTTTGGACAGATAACTGTCTAGTATTAATTCCATGGTTAAATAAATCGGGCTTGCTCAAGACTTTTGCAATGCCCAATTATTATCAAATATATCCACGGTTAAATTATTAATTGTTGTTTCACGTTTGCTCAAAAAAAGAACGCATCCATATACCTAAATTTTTTTAAATGTTTTATTTACATGGTTACGAAGCAGGATAATTGTTGCAGAAACAAGTACAGTATCATCCATCTTGGCCAGTCTGTCATCGTGTAAACATACAATCATACGGCAGGCAATGTGTGGCTGCAAGTGTTGCTCTGAAATACTGGCCGGAAACATTGCTCAGCCACAAGATTCACTTATATTGACGTCAATATTACAAGGCAATATATTCGGGAAATATTTTCAGCAATGTGCAATTTTAATTGCCCGTAAAATGCATCTTAAGCTCTTTATTGGTCAACTGTTGCCAAGTCTTCTTGTTCTCATATATGTCGGAAGGTGATGTGCTGAAGTAAGCAGCTACTGGCAACATCAACGAAGCAGCGTTGCGAAACTTATCTTATATTTGAGGTTAGATTGAGCACACGGAAACGAAAGAATGACAACGCTGTTTCCAAATAGTAATCGTGCAGTTTTCTCAGCGATGATATTCAGTGCACTCCTTCCTTTATGTTCCTCCTAAGCTCAAGCGGCATACGACGGCGACAGAACTCACACTTTATATCTAAATATGTTTAGCACCAGGTTTCACTATCCATTAGGGTACTAATAAATTTAATGTGCTACGCATGAGGACAGTTGAGTTTCGGTGAAGTGTACCGGCATTTGCGTGAAGGTAGAGTTAGAAACCATTACGTATGCTCGACCGGGATTATAGCCCCGTTCTCCACATCATTGGCAGTCTGGTATATTGCAAGAGTTAAGCTATTTTATATATTAACATATTATTAATAATAATGTAGTATATGTTTACAGCCACTCCTGTGGCCACATAGATAAATACGTCACGCTCATCTTGGCTGGTTTGACACTGTCCGGCACTTCTACTAAAACGTTAACAAAATGTTTAGTGATTGTTCTAATGCTAAGGTGACCTGGCAGTCTAGGGGTAAGGTGTCAGACTTCTATGCTGGCGGCCGGGGTTCAATCCTCGGTCCCGGCATAGATTTATCTGATTACCGAACCCTTCCTTCACCTCTGACAAGACATCTTGTGAATGTGGGGAATGCGAGGCCTCCACCGTGGTTCGGATTCCACGTTAAACTGTAGATCCTCCATTTCATTTCACAATCACCCTATACCATTACACATTAGCGTAAGTGCGTATAACCCGAACGGGTAGTAAGACGCGGTTCTAATAATAATAATGTTCTAATGCTAAAATGTTGCATAATCGAACGTTAATGGACGCGTTGGTAATGGTTTCAATGCCAGCAACCTTTTTCAGTGGCCGAACAGTCTAAGGTGTCACTATCGTGTTAGACTGGACTGCTGATGACGGGAAAGTCAGGGTTTGAATCTCGGCCAGTCATACTAAGGGTGGTTCTTCCTAAATGGTTTATGGATTGTTAATGCCAGCATGTTCTATAGTCGGACGACCACAAATGAGCTAATGATAATTTCATTCCCACAGGTTGAACCTCCTCGCGGTTGTGTTGGTCGCAGTCTACCCAACATGTCAGGGACAGTTGGAGGTAATCAACCAGTGGAGCTTCCTGCCCTTTGATCTACCTCCAGACTTTCCAACGGGAAACTACATCCCTGAGAACAACGTGTTCACAGGACTGGAGGTGGGCTGGGGGAGGGTGTTCCTCACTCTTCCTCGCCTCCGTTCGGGGGTGGCTGCAACTCTAGCTACCATCCCCCGCGCTGACCTGCAGGGACAGACAGGGACTTCTCCCACCTTGCAGGTATTGTGCTGAGCTCTTTACACTAAGACCCTCACCCAGACCAGTAGAAACAGCTGGTAACTTTGCAGGTATTGTGCTGAGTTCTTTACACTAAGAGCCTCACCCAGTAGCTGGTAACCTTGCAGGTATTGTACTGAGATCTTTACACTAAGACCCTCACCCTGACCAGTAGAAATAGCTGGTAACCTTGCAGGTATTGTACTGGGCTCTTTACACTAAGACCCTTAGCCTGACCAGTAAAAACAGCTGGTAACCTTGCAGGTATTGTACTGAGCTCTTTACACTAAGAGCCTCACCCTGACCAGTAGAAACAGCTGGTAACCTTGCAGGTATTGTACTGAGCTCTTCACACTAAGACCCTTAGCCTGACCAGTAGAAACAGCTGGTAACCTCGCAGGTATTGTACTGAGCTCTTCACACTAAGACCCTTAGCCTGACCAGTAGAAACAGCTGGTAACTTCGCAGGTATTGTACTGAGCTCTTCACACTAAGACCCTTAGCCTGACCAGTAGAAACAGCTGGTAACCTTGCAGGTATTGTGCTGAGCTCTTCACACTAAGACCCTTAGCCTGACCAGTATAAACAGCTGGTAACCTCGCAGGTATTGTACTGAGCTCTTTACACTAAGAGCCTCACCCTGACCAGTAAACGGGCACTTGGGACAGTGCTGATAAAACACAGATGCCCGACTGTGTTGAGAATTATTACGAAGCTTTCCAAGCTTTCCAAGCCTTTTTTTCTACCTTATTCCTATTTTCAATATATGATTTAGATTCAATACATTATATCTTGTACTTGCACCCATCATCGCTTGGTTAAAAGCGTCAAACTCACAATAGATTGGAGACTGCCGTAAACGACAAATCACGTTTCAAGTGTCCGCTGAGTGAATTGAGTGAGGCGCTCCCATTTCTTCCCAATGGAGAAGGTAATATTTAAATTAAGTTCACCCGCATTTGGTTGACGGGTGTGAGAGAAACATAAAAACTGAAACTAGATTTACTATCATTTTCAATTATATAAGGATTTCATTTTACCTGATTTAATACTATTGATTTACAATTTTTATTGAATGACGAGTAGTTTAATATTTTTAATATATATAAATTAAGAATAAAGTATATTAGTACTAAAACTCGTCTAATAGGGTTTATTTGTAGGATATAGAGATATTAGATTTATAATAATAATTTCAATATGAAATACTGATGTTGATTAATTAACTAATCTGTCCATTAGAAGTAATTGTTAGATTAGGCAGCTACCCGTTTCGGTGGCAGCATAGTCTAACGCGCTACTATTGCAGTGGACTAGACTGCCGATGACGGGGAGATCAAGGTTTGTATCTCGGTCGGTTGTAACGATAGTGGTTTTACCTTAATTGTTTTCTTCTCTCCCTCCACGCAAATACAGGTACGCTTCCTCTAAATATAACCTTCCCAATCCCCAACCATTAGCGTAATTAATTCATAATCAGAAACCTGAGCTGTATTAAGACGCGGTTATAAAAAATAAATAGAAAAATCATGCTGCTATACGCACACATTAGTTACGCTAATGGTATAGATATAAGTAGGGTAGAATATGAGAGGAAATGTACTCAAATTTGCGTGTGAAAAGAGAGCGGGTAAAAATGACCCCATCACCGAAAATCCTGTCCAACACGAGAGTGACGCGTTAGATCGTGCGACCGCCGATGCGGATCCTATCTATCGTGAGCCCCCTTCGTTCCCGCGAGCCCATTGCCTGAAGATGATCATTGTTTCGACGTGTGTTGTTGCAGGCGTACCCCAACTGGCAGTGGCACCGCGCCGAGGCCAACTGTTCCGGTCTCATCTCCGTGTACCGTGCGCGTGCAGACCGGTGCGACAGACTCTGGGTCCTGGATAGCGGCATCATGAACAGTCTGGAGAGCTACACCCCTGTGTGTCCTCCCAAGATCGTCGCGTTCGACCTGAGGACGGACAGACTCGTCAAGAGCTACGAGTTCCCCAGGTGAGGACAGATACAGCCGTGGCACGTTCTGTCGGCATGTAACGTTTAAAAATCAATGTACTCTCAGTAAAATATACAATTTAAAAATCAATGTACTGTCAACATAACATACAATTTAAAAATCAATGTACTGTCAACATAACATACAATTTAAAAATCAATGTATTGTCGACATAACATTCAATTTAAAAATCAATGTACTGTCAACATAACATACAATTTAAAAATCAATATATTGTCGACATAACATACAATTTAAAAATCAATGTACTGTAAACATAACATACAATTTAAAAATCAATGTATCGTCGACATAACATACAATTTAAAAATCAATGTACTGTAAACATAACATACAATTTAAAAATCAATGTACTGTCAACATAACATACAATTTACAAATCAATGTATTGTCAACATAACATACAATTTAAAAATCAATGTACTGTCAGCATACACAATTTGAAAATCAATTTACTGTCAATATAATATACAATTTAAAAATCAATGTACTGTCGACATAACTTACAATTTAAATAAATGTACTGTCAACATAACATACGATTTAAAAATCAATGTACTGTAAGCATATCTAATTTAAAAATCTGTCAGCATACAGTATACACAATTTAAAAGTCTATATACTGTCAATATAATATACAATTTAAAAAACGCTGAAGTACTGTCAACACAATATACAATTTAAACATAGATGAAGTGTCAGCAAATTCAATTTAAATTCGATGATTTTTTTTTAGTTGTATACAATTTAAAAATCATTAGGTTGCTGGCGTATAGGCCTTTCATTTAGGTTTCAAAATCATTATGCCAAATTAAAATTATTTTTCTGAAGTCTATATAATTTCACTGGCACATCGAATATGAAATTTATCTTCCTTTTAGCTTATACCATTTAAATATAAATATAACTTCGGGATATTTAATATTAAATAAATCCGCAGTAGAAATACATAGATATATGTTTGAGCGCTTCCATGAAATTACTTACAACTTTTATTCCGTTTAACTTTCACACATTCATCCTAGATTATCATCACATGGTCAATAAATGGGAGTGGGATGTATATATATTTTTACATTAAGGCTTATTTTTCTCCATCAGAAGAAATGCTAATGTATTTTCTTAAATATACTTACTCGTTTAGTTATATTAAAATACCCGCTTCGGTGGTCGCATGATATAACGCGCGCTAACTCTCGTGTTGACTGCCGTTGATGGGGAGATCGAGTTTGAATCTCGGTCGGAAGAACTGAGGGTGGTTTTCACAAACTTTTCTTACTCCCCGTTGACGCAAATGCGGGTAAACGTCCTATAAATAAACCCTTCACAATCCCTCAAACGATTAGTGTAGTTAAAACATATGCGTGTAAACTGAAAGGGTAGTATGACACGTTGACTCACTCACTGACATTAATTTTTAACCCCCTTCCAGATGAGCTAGAAGCTTGAAATTGGGTATACATATATCTTCTAGCCTGTAACCGACGGGAACATTCCAAAAAGTTAAAAGATTTAATTTTTTAAACCCTGAAAGAAATTTCAAAATGGCCGAGCAACTTTAAAGTCGGTGTGGATCTTTATTTGGAGGTCTCTTGTGGCTAAACGGTAAGAGCTATCAAAAAACGGCTCTGGAATTACATTAGTTTACATTCACTTGTAAAGAAAGTACATTGGGAGTTTGGTGGCGGAGCCCCCAAACGATCAAAGTGAGTATATATACATAACCGTTTGGACGCCGCAACAAACCACACACTCGCACTATAAGCAAGTAATTAAAGTTATCCCACCCGCCTCGGTGGCGTAGTTGGCTAACGCGCTAGTCATGTTGAGCTCGACTGCTGAGGACGGGGATATCGAGGTTCAAATCTCAGTCGGGTGAACGGAGGTTTTTTTCCTAAATGGTTTTCCACTCTCCCTCCACGCAAATGTGGGTCCACTTCCTCTAAATTCAACCTTCCCAATTCCTAATCCACTAGCGTAATCAGTACTTAAAGCGTATAACCTGAACGAGTAGTAAGACGCGGTGCTAAATAATAATAATAATAATAATAATAATAAATAAAGTTATCCCCGTCGCCTAGATAAGTGTCCTAGAGAGTACTTGTGAATGTAACAGTGACACGTGGTTCCTAGGGCGTCACTGCGTCTCAACTCCCTCCTCACCAACCTAGTGATCGACTACCAAGGCGGCCAGTCATGTGATGACGCTCTCATCTACATCAGTGACACGGCGTCTCCTGGTATCGTCGTGTATGACGCCCGTCGAGACGTCTCTTGGAGGCTCACTCACACCAGCATGTGGCCCAGCCCCGACCACGCCACATATGAGGTGAGTTATTGACACGTCGTGTGTCTGTCTGTCTGTCCTGACACCAAAAAGAATAACACTCGCTTGTACAACAATCTTGGCATTGACTTGTACAACAGACTTAGCACTCACTTGTACAACAGGCTTAGCACTCACTCGTACAACAAGCCTGACACTGATTTGTACAATAGACCTGACACTGACTCGTACAACAGGCCTAACGCTCCTGGTACATCAGTTTTAGCATACATTTGTACAATAGTCTAGACCCCCCTTGTGCCATAGTCTTGATTATTGCTCAAACATACCATGAACTATGCATATTTATCGCAACAAGAGAATCAAAACTGGAAATACAACTATTTAAATGATACGCATTTTAAAAGTAGTTTTATTTATTGTGCTTTTAATCCCACTATCCCTCCTGAGCCGACATATTACTATCTCGAATCTTTTTCCCTCCAAAGAAGTGTTTTCTTGGTTTGTTTCCGTGTGAGGTGATTGTGTTCCTCTTTCATCGGGCACTTAGACTATCGTAGTTCAAGAGTCGAACTCTCTGGCTACAGCGTTTGGCGTAATGCCGTCAGTGGGACTTGAACTGGCCTCCAGGCTCTATAGAGTCTCTAGACCAGTGCGCGGTGAGATGGTGCGCTTTTACTGTTTCTTTCAATGGCTTGAGCCAGGCGAGTTCATGGAGCATGAGTGGAAGAGATACTTTACCTTCTGGAGTGTTCAGTTAGAAATACTGGGGAAGAGAGTGATATGTGACAGTGTTGAACATTGAGACGAATGAGCACAAATTATTCATTTAACAAGTGTTAGAGTAACGTTATAATTATATTAAACAAAGTGTACACTATTTATGGAGTATTAAGTCTTAGGCTATTTGGTATCAAGACTAAGGTCGTTTAACAATTTAACACGAAGCAATGGTGACCTGGTGGTCTAGGGGTAAGGTGTCAGACTTCTATGCTGGCGTCCGGGGTTCAATCCCAGGTCCCGGCACAGATTTATCTGATTACCAAACCCTTCCTTCACCTCTGACAAGACATCTTGTGAATGTGGGGAATGCCAGGCCTCCACCGTGGTTCGGATTACACGTTAAACTGTAGGTCCTTCATTTCATCTCATAATAACCCTACCATTGCACATTAGCGTAAGTGCGTATAACCCGAACGGGTAGTAAGACGCGGTGCTAATAATAATAATAATAATAAACACCAAGCACACGTACAAGTTGGGGCAAAACGATTAGATGATTAGTAACTTGAAAATTAACACTTTAATTGACAGTGGATGATAGTCTTCTGAGTTGTATTAATACGACAGGAGTTACAGGACAGTGGCTAAATAAAAGAAAACTACATAATACACTTTTTAACGTTTTTAAGTTAATGTCACTGATGAGAGTTCCACTGCTCGCCAGGTAAACCTCAGCACGCTGTCCATCACTTTCCTCGGCATAGATCGTCTGATTGTTTCCGTTACACCCAGTTTTATCCAGAACATTACACTTTCACGTTGTGTTTGTTCTCTGTCCGGTGTTGTAGATCCTCGGGTTGTATTTGGACAAGTCTAGTTCCTTGGTGGACCACGCGCTAGTGATCACAAGGTCGTGGGTTTGGATTCAATCACGTGCTTCACTAAATAGACACAACCGTTACCAGATCAGCAAGACATCGTTTTCTCTGTCCGATACATTTTTCACCCGCTTTGGTGCACGCATTGTCTAGGGCGTCATTCTTGCAGTGGACTATAGACTGCCGATGATGGGTAGATCGGCCTTCAAATCTCAGTCGGGTGTACTAAGGAGGAATTTTCCTAAATCCTAAATGATTCTTTCACTTTCTATCCATGCAAGTGTGGGTACACTTAATTTAAATTCATGGGTGACCTGGTGGTCTAGGGGTAAGTTGTCGGACCTCCGTGCTGGGGGTCTGGGGTTCAATCCTCGGTCCCGGCACAGATTTATCTGATTACCAAACCTTTTATTCACCTCTGACAAGACATCTTGTGAATGTGGGGAATGCCAGGCCTCCACCGTGGTTCGGATTCCACGTTAAACTGTAGGTCCTCCATTTCATCTCACAATCACCCTACCATTACACANGCTTAGGGGGCGGGGGGAGCTTGTTAACACGAATATAATTCAAGAGATGGGGGCTCTAATCGTACAAGTATAACTACTAATAAGAGATATAATCCGGGCTATCACCATATTTACACTAATGGTATAAGGAGGAGGATTTAATTTAAATTAAATTTACCCGCATTTTTTTTGATAGAAATTGAAGCCATTTATAAAAATTCATACGTACACAAAGCCGGGATTCAAACCCTGACGTACCCATCACTGTAAAAATAGACTAGCTTGACGTTTATTCTGCGTGTGAATATATCCTTTGAAAAGAAATAATTTGGAAACCACTTCTCGAAGTCACTAGGAAATTACGAGTTGTAAACCTAGCAGTTATATATTTCTTTGATCAACTGCAAATCTAGTTTGGCCTCCTCACATTTCTCTGACATATATACAGGATGATCTAAAAGTAGCCCCTAGATGTTTATTGGCAATCATATTACATAATATTTACCGATCCTTACCAATAAAATGAAGTTAACTATTATTCACCCAGAAAACAGTGTACAGCCTTTTCAACACTTACTCTACACCTGGTAAATGTATAGTTTCTAAGTACAGTCAACTCTGGTTTTAGTTAACTCTGTTGTAGTGAACATTCGGCTACAGTGATCTTAATTCATTGGTCCCAACCCACATACATCTCAATGTGTGATAAGAAATTCGTTTATAATGAACCCTCAACTTCAGTTTTAGTGAAGAGAAAAATAGAAACTTCCATTAAGAAATGTTATTCTAATATCATAATTCTTTAAAAATATAACTTTTTGGTAATTTAACAAAGTTTGACTGAAAGTACAGAGTCTTGAAAGGGGGTGGGGAATGGTTGAGTTCAAACAGTCACTGTACTCATTGACCTGGCTTAAGTTCTAATACCTTTGGGCAAGTAAAGAAAGACAGTCTTCTGAGTTGAATTAATACAACAGGAGCTACAGGACAGTGGATGACAGTCTTCTGAGTTGTATTAACATGACAGAAGCTACAGGACAGTGGATGACAGTCTTCTGAGTTGTATTAACATGACAGGAGCTACAGGAGAGTGGATGACAGTCTTCTGAGCTGTATTAATACAACAGGAGTTACAGGACAGTGGATGACATTCTTCTGAGCTGTATTAATACAACAGGAGTTACAGGACAGTGAATGACAGTCTTCTGAGTTGTATTAATACGACAGGAGCTACAGGACAGTGGATGACAGTCTTCTGAGTTGTATTATTACGACAGGAGTTACAGGACAGTGAATGACAGTCGTCTGTGTTGTATTAATACGACAAGAGTTACATGACAGTGAATGAGTCTTCTGAGTTGAATTAATACAACAGGAGCTACAGGACAGTGGATGACAGTCTTCTGAGTTGTATTAACATGACAGGAGCTACAGGACAGTGGATGACAGTCTTCTGAGTTGTATTAATACAACAGGAGCTACAGGACAGTGGATGACAGTCTTCTGAGTTGTATTAATACAACAGGAGCTACAGGACAGTGAATGACAGTCTTCTGAGTTGTATTAATATGACAGGAGCTACAGGACAGTGAATGACAGTCTTCTGAGTTGTATTAACATGACAGGAGTTACAGGACAGTGAATGACAGTCTTCTGAGTTGTATTAATATGACAGGAGCTACAGGACAGTGAATGACAGTCTTCTGAGTTGTATTAACATGACAGGAGCTACAGGACAGTGGATGACAATCTTCTGAGTTGTATTAACATGACAGGAGCTACAGGACAGTGGATGACAATATTCTGAGTTGTATTAATACGACAGGAACTACAGGACAGTGGATGACAGTCTTCTGAGCTGTATTAATACAACAGGAGTTACAGGACAGTGTATGACCGTCTTCTGAACTGTATTAATACGGCAGGAGTTACAGGACAGTGAATGACAGTCTTCTGAGTTGTATTAATACGACAGGAGTTACAGGACAGTGAATGACAGTCTTCTGAGTTGTATTAATACGACAGGAGTTACAGGACAGTGAATGACAGTCTTCTGAGTTGTATTAATACGACAGGAGTTACAGGACAGTGGATGACAGTCTTCTGAGTTTTATTAATACGACGGGAGTTACAGGACAGTGGATGACAGTCTTCTGAGTTGTATTAATGCGACAGGAGTTACAGGACACTGAATTACAGTATTCTGATTTGTATTAATACGACGGGAGTTACAGGACAGTGGATGACAGTCTTCTGAGTTGTATTATTACGACAGAAGCTACAGTACAGTGGATGACAGTCTTTTGAGTTGTATTAATACAACAGGAGTTACAGGACAGTGTATGACCGTCTTCTGAACTGTATTAATATGACAGGAGTTACATGACAGTGGATGGCAGTCTTCTGAGTTGTATTAATACGACAGAAGCTACAGGACAGTGAAGGACAGTCTTCTGTGTTGTATTAATACGACAGAAGCTACAGGACAGTGTATGACCGTCTTCTGAACTGTATTAATATGACAGGAGTTACAGGACAGTGGATGACAGTCTTCTGAGCTGTATTAATACAACAGGAGCTACAGGACAGTGGATGACAATCTTCTGAGTTGTATTAACACAACAGGAGCTACAGGACAGTGGATGACAATCTTCTGAGTTGTATTAACATGACAGGAGCTACAGGACAGTGGATGACAGTCTGTGGCCATTTAGTAATGGTTTTCACTAAAACCTTTCTTCTAGAATAAATATGTTTAAAAAAAATCAGACTTTTATACTCGTTTCAGTTTTTTGAATGCATGGACTGTGGAATCAAGTGTGGAAAAGTACAGTCTCTAGATAATAATCTGGAAAAAATATTAATTAAAACAGTATACAATAAACAGCAGCATATAACCAATTTTTTGGGATTAATTAATAGATTTCACTAAAGGGCTATTATATTTTAACTTTTTTTTTTGTCACTACTAACCCACTACTTTCAGATTAAAAAAAATAATCGGTGTTAGTGAACTTTGGACATAGTGAACAAAATATCTGAGTGTGCAGAGGTTCATTATAAGCATTGTTGACTGTATTATGTAAAATGTCTGTCAATAAAGTGCATATTGAATGTCTAGTACTACTGCGGAGGAACTTTCGATAACCCTGTACTTTACTATTTGAGAATATGTTCAGCTTTATACAGTAGCCCCATGGCCTCTTTGGTGCTGACTGACAACTCACATTTGACTTCTGACAGTTAACATTTAGATATATACCTAAATTTTGACTGTCAGAAGTGACAGCTGCCAAACACGTGATTTTGCAGATCAAATGGTTCGGAGTAGGGATACATAAATTGGTCTGGTAACTTTTCAAAGCTGTCAGTCAGCACCAAAGAAGCCATGGGGATACAGTACGCATCCAATACGAGTGGTCGAGTTTCGAGTCTTGGATGCTTTGTCTGGGTTAATTATTTGAGAGCGTATAACCCAAACCGGTTGTAAGACGCGATGCTATATTACATATATATTAGTGGTACTTTCTTCGGTGGCCACATGGTCTAAAGTAACAGTTCCCAAACTGTGTTACGCGTACCAGAAATGGTACGTACAATTATTCCCGGTGGTACACCGTGAGAAGCAAGCAAATTAAAGTCGTACAAAGATAGGG
Organism: Timema douglasi; assembly: GCA_901482245.1. Lineage (NCBI taxonomy): Eukaryota > Metazoa > Arthropoda > Insecta > Phasmatodea > Timematidae > Timema > Timema douglasi. Next base: position 96,626 of record CABEEJ010001066.1, on the reverse strand, counting down.
TCTTATCAAATCTTATCAATATATTCCGATCAAGTTTAACCAAAGGAACAGTGGTTGAGGGTATACATATATATATATATATATATATATAAATTATTTGATGTTTGTGCATTAATATACGTATAAATTGAGTAAATAATGATAAATAGAAATATGTTGATTTATGAATGGTGTTTAGTTAATATATCCCTGGGCACCGTTAAAAATACACCGAAATGGTAAATACTCGGTATTATATATGTGGTACTACACATTTTGGAAATTTGGGGGGTTACGCCATTCAATAAGTTAGGTGGCCACATGGTCTAAGGCGTCACTCTTGCGATATAATGAACTGCCAATAACGGGGCTGTTGGGGCTCAAACCCTGGTCTGGTATGCCAAGAATTGATTTTCCTAAATGGTTTCTCCACACTTCCTCCATGCAAATATGGGTACAATTCCTCTGAATTCAACCCTCCTAATACCCAACACATTAGTATGATTAGTGCATATGCGTGCAAACCAAACGGGTGGTAAATATATATTTTCGTTGTAAGTCATGTCATTATTTTGTTGATGTAATTATGAGTTCAGAAAAGGAGTGTTAAGCCCATATGTATGATTGTTTAAATTCTTACCCTTCTGTTTGCAGGTCGCCGGCGAGTCGTTCACCCTTCCCGACGGTATCGTGGGTCTAGCTCTGTCCCCAGCTCCAGAGCCGTCCCCATTCAACCTCCCTCAGCTCAACAAACAGAAGGTCCTGTACTTCCAACCCTTGGCCACTGACCGCATCTTCTCCGTCCCGACGTCAGCCCTTAAGACGCCCCCCAGACCTGACGACCGCGAGAACACGCTGCCCGTCTCGCTTATAGGGTACAAGTCCTCCCAGTCCGCGGTGCTAGCCGTCGACCCCTCCGACGGGGCCCTCGTGTTCAACCCCTTGCCCGAGACGGCCCTCACCTCTTGGGACCCGTCCACCAATCACAACAAACTGCTAGCCTTGGATCCAAACCTCCTCCAGTTCTCGTCCGACCTGAGGTTTGCCGACAGGGACTCGGGTAACATCTGGCTCATCTCGACCAGGCTTCAGAAGCTCTTCAGGAAGACTTACAGTCCGAAGGAGATCAACATGAGGGTCATGAGAATCCGTATCGCCCCGACGCCCTACAACAACTCCCTTTATTTGTTTTAAAAAAGGGGATACGGTATCCCCCTTTTCCCCGGCCAAAGTTATTGCAATCTCTTGAAAATCAGGAATATCATATTGCCCCAATGCCTCGCAGAAATTACCCCTTTCGCTTATAAATAAAGAATTCCATGCCCTTCATAGAGTATTTAGGAACCAGGCGACTCTTCGGTCATCAACATTATCGCCTTTCTGACTACAAAAGGGAAGGCCAGATGTTTCAGCATTCACTGGTGCGTTTTAATTAATATCAACAATAACGCTTTTCGCAAACTTCATTTGAAAAATTCCATTTAGCTGCAGCACTTTTGTCATAACGGTTTTTTATAAATAAAAATAAGACTAAATTTAAATAGTTTGGTTCAAAATTATTCAATAAAATATGTGCTTAGTCAAATTAAATACTTATAAGAAACATCATTTTAGTTTGATTTTTACCGATATATTGTGAAACTTAGTAGGTTTTTAATTATTATAGTTATAAATGATGACATTTGATCTACTTTATTTATCATTTCCATAAAAATTAGAAACATATATATTAGAACTATTGTTAATTGGCTTACAAACAAATATTTAAATGGATAACAATACTAAAGCTGTGATTATGTTTACGGATAACGCATAGCTTATGGTGAATAGTGCCTAACACATAGTGTACAAAAAGTTGAAACCCAAAATTTTTAATGATGGCCTTTACAATCAATAAATAATGAGTAGTGATTAGTTCACACTTCATAAAGTTAATTTAATTTGAACTTCTTACGCACTATGCATGCACCTGAGCATAGAATGCCCTTGGACTTGAGACGCATCAGCCAATGAGAATGTAAGGAGAGGATCTAGCCAGTTAAATGTCAGTAAACGAAGCAGAAGGAGAATGTCTTCTAATAATATTTGAAATTCACTGTGGTAGCCATACTTGTTGATTCTTAATGAATTTTCTTTTTTTTTAATCTCATTAGTGTCTACGATTGTAAATATGAATAAAAATAAAAGTGAGATATCAATTCTTGATTATGTTATTAAGAAGATCTACTCTAATATGCATGGAAATAATGAAATCAGTATTAAATTCAAATCAAATTTGATTTAAGAGATATTAAATTAGGTAAATTTTATGTTTCAAAATACACAATATATTGAACTTAGATTTACGAGTAAACCCCTAAAATAAATATTTTTAATTACTTTATACACTTGATCAAAGAGCTTAAGCCAACTTCTAGAAATAAAAACCAAACAATTTGAGTAAGACTGCAGTTCATTATAAATGGTCGTATTTTTTCCATTAAAGTACCATTCACTATTAAGTATGCGTTATGTATGAATATAAGCCCAGCCTCCCAAATATTGCTACTAATAAAACCATAATATTTATTAAGAACCCAAAAATATATTGGATGGGTTAAAACTATTTTTGAGCTCAATTTAGTAGTTTGTGCATTAAATTTTATTTGTTTATGAACACTTGAGACATGAGCTAGTGGTAGTTGATATCACCTAGTTAAATGTGATAATAGAATTCAATGTGGAAAAATAATTTGAAAATTGGAGTTTATAAAGTCCAAAGATCAACTAGTATAAAACACAATGGAATAAGTAACATAAATTTGGAATGAATTGACAATTTTGAGAACTTCCCCATCATAATATCAAAATGTAAAGAACATCTTAAAATATAAATCACATGTCTACTAGATAACACATTAAAATACATATAATGTAAACTTATGAGTTTAAGTCAAGTGTGAGTTAAGGCAGCATAAAGACCTATTTAATTTAGGTTAGAATAAATAAATTCTTTTTCCATATTGCATTCTATTATCACATTTAAGAAGTTGTTTCCTTACTAATTTTCATTATGTTTTTCAAAAATCACAGTAGAGTTAAGTCCTAGAATACAATACATACCCAAATGCATGATCTTGTTAAAAATCGAACATTCACTGCACTATCATTAATGACTTAGGCTGTAATTACTACAAATAAGTGGGACAAAATAAAAACAATAGTTGTTAATGTTAGTTTAAACAATAAGAGTTAGGTGTTTGAAACAGTCATGGGGCGTTGACTTTCATACATCTCATGTTCATGTCATTGTTTTTGAAAGTAATTATGAATCTATAGGTTATATCGGTATATCAAACTATGATAAGAGTAAAAATTAAAGATTATATCAATGTCTTGGCATGGACAAGGGAGATAATATCTCATCCCCATTCCGGTTTTAAGTAAATATGGTTAAAGCCTCAGACACAAATGTTAAATGATAAAGGGGAGACAAGCATGATGGAGTATTTTGGTTCTGACCTATCGTTACATTTGAATTTAGGACTTTCTGGTAATTGTATAAATGTTTGCTAAAATATATATTTTCATATATTATTATTGCCTAACATTATTTTTATATTTAAAATTTATATGACTGCACCAGCCTGCTACTACTAGTGTAATACAATATGTTCTGTATTTTGTTTATGTTTGCATATATAATTGATTGTTGCTTGTTTTTATGCTAGTATATATCAAAGAGTGTTGTATTTATCCTTGAGTACTGTTTGTATATTGGTATATCTCTCTGAAAGTTGTGTTTATGCTATCTATATATTACTAAATTTTTTATGAATAATTCATACACATATCCAGCCTATAATTTTCACTTACCAATCCCATTTAATTTATAAGGAACATATAATATATAGATGCAACAATGAAACAGGTATGGTTCATTCTTACCCCTAAGTGTTGCATTAGATTGGGAAACTGCAGACTAGAATTTTAGACGAGTATTTTTTTTTTGTATAACTCCCACTACTACCTAAAGAACTAAAATGTATCTACTATTCATAAAAAATGTGTAGGTATGTTTATTTTAATTGGAGTGTAAATATTTGTGAGTTTTCTAAAGGTTTAACTGTATTTTCTTATGATTTTGAGAAGTCCTAGAATTGTATGTTAATAAAACAAATTACAAAGAACTATATTGGAAGTTGTTTTAATAGCAATTATGAAGTCTTAGTGTTGAGGAAAAATAAGTAAATCGAAAGTTAAGTCAAGTCAAATATTCTGTCATGAGAGACTGTTTTTTAAAGTGATTAATTAATATAGTATTATTTATTTTCTAATTGAATGAGGGTCAAAATGCCTTTTTATTTTTGAAATTTAGCAAACAGATTTTATGTAATGAACATGAGAACAATTGTGTTCCTTTTGTTGGTTTTCTAACTGTACTCCAATTTTAATGCCATTTATTTGACATTTGAATAAGTAAACATTAAAATGTATTTTTAAGAGGATATAATTTGTTCAACTCAGTAATAAACCTTGAGTTATGATTCAAGACCTTTAAAAACAAATGAATTTGAATGATTATTAGAATAAATAGTTTAACCAGTAGTTATCATGATTCTAAAATAATGACTGTCACTCAATCGACCTATAACACATATTTTTAATCATGAAAATCTCACTAAATCATAATCAGATCACTAAGTCAACCTTTAAGAGTATATTTTCTTATCAGTGAAAACTCACTAAGTCAAGTGAAAGTAATTAATTAATTAATTAAATTTAAACAACACAATATATTATGAAAAACATTGTTGACACTTAATGTTTTAAAGTATGTCCCTAATATTATGAAAAAAATAGTTTAAATTGGATTTATGATTTTCGAAAAAAAAAAAGAAGTAAAAGTATCGTTCACTCATAAACAGCTAAATTGCTTTTTTCACAAATTAAGAATTTTGACTTAATGAGTTTCTCCAGAAAGCCCATTTTATGGTGATTCGTTGAGATTTATATTTTCTGAACATCTAAGTGGCGCGGAATAGAATATGTATTTACAAAGAAATCCCAGCTTTAGTAATGACTTCCAGAATTTTGCAGCTTTACACTTTTCTTACAGTAAAACTATTAAAAATCTATTTTATTTTAATGCCTACTAGATATTTCTATATAATTGTGGTATTTTCCTGTGACCTTGTGCAATAAGAAACAAATGCGTTATTCAACTGCAACTAGAGCGTGCCTCCCCAAAATGTGTTCAACAGTAACGCTTTCTAATAAAAGCTATGATAAAACGTGTATTTTTTACACAATGGGGGAAGACTTAACCCAAGTCCAACGCTACAATAAAAACTTTAAAATCAATCCGAGAAGTGTATAATGCAAAAAAAAAAACTTCTTCCATTGGTAGTTCAGGGGGTGGATAGTTGGAATGTAGCACTACTACACAAAGTTAGCCATTCAAACAAATTTAATTAAGTTTTAATCTACTTTTTTTCATTTTAGTTATGGAACTTTATAATATTGTTTCTGAAACCATTATATAAGCTAATAAACAATTTTAAATATATTATAGTCTTGGCAGAATGTAAAACAGCATGGGCGTTATCTACATATTTTAATATATTAAATATTTTATTCTTATTTGTACAACATTACCTTTAAAACTAAATTATATATCCTTTAATGTAAACGTATCTTCAATCAAGTGGGGTATAATACTTCACTATTAAAAAAATATTTTATTCACCAGACACGTTTTTGCATAAGAACATTGAAAGAAATCGTTAGCTCTGTCCCCTCACTAGCAAGCAGACGACAAACTTTAGCGTCACGATTTGGTCCATTGCAAGGGGTGTGTTTATGTCCATCCAGTATAGTATATAAAGAGAGATCACTGCAGCCCTTTAACCCTTTCTCTTATTCTTGTCACAATGCAAAACACAATACTTCCTCTGAAGAGGGGCATTCGGAGGGGGGAACACTTCAAGCTTGTATAAGAAGGGGGAAACACTTGGTTGTTTCAAACTTGTGATAGCTTATAATTGTGTCAAAGAATTTATTACGTTCCTTTTTACATGACTTTTATATGCCAGTAGTCAGTGCATAGCAGTACATAGTAGTTATCTCATGCCAATAAGACCAGAATGCCATCTCATCACTATAGGCCAGTGTTTCACCAACTCTGGTACTTGCGTGTACTTGTCGTTCTCCCAAGTTTTACAAAATTAAAAATGTAACCAAGATTTTGGTACGATGTGTTTTTTATACGCTGCTTTGTTACGGTTCTTTAAGTCCACCCCTGGAGCGTTATTAGAATTTAAACCAAGGAATATTTATGTTTTTTAAGATATAAGATTGTTTTTGTGTTAAAAGTTATAGCCCCCGGATGAGTAAGCGGATGAGAGTTTGAAAAACACTGTTCTATGTTATACAATGACGAATCTATTCAGAAAGCTTTTAATATATAAATACAATACAGTTCAAAGTAGTTGACCTAGTTACACCCCAAAAACCCAATAACATTTAAAGAAATTAGTAACAATAACTATTTTTTTCCCTTGAGTTGTATTAACCAGTGGCGGCTCGTCACTTTAGAAGCTGGAGGGCGCAGCCTGTTTAATTCATAAATTATTTCTAAATAATATATTTAAAAGAAGAGACAAATTTTGGAATAAATTTAGCTAAATATTCATTTAGTTAAACACAAAAATTAATATCACAAACAACATGCAAAGATAAAAAAAATAAACTCCCCCCCCAAAGGACGTGGATGTGTTGTAGAAACTCTGCAGCTGTGTAATTTGCATGTATGTTTTCTCTTTGTTCCACACAAAATTCAGGACATGACCTACCTAATGATTTCAATTCTCTTTTTTGATCAAGAGTTAATCTTGCAATATCCGTTGTCTTAAGCGCCTGAATTGAACTATTCATATTAAGCCTAGTTACAAAAAATATTAAAACATATAACTCAAATAAACATTATCCTAAAATAGCCCTACATAATATTGTTATAGACACACACGCCGTACACATCCTCAAGATGCAGGAGCACGCAGGATGACTGGCAACAACTATTGCTGGTTCACGCTATACATATTTCACAAGCTTTCAATCTTAGGGTGCGTAAGGGAGTGCTCCTTCAAAAGAAGAATAAGCAATGCTAGCTATAGCAGGATGGAAACAATGGGTTAAGGGGAGGGAAGGTTTGGTTTTACAATGTCAGGCGCTGACCACCTCGCGCCCAACCGCATGCCATTTTAAAAACATTGCCTGCTATTACTTAAACCAAAAACATTTTTTCTTGAAACTATTATGACAAGATAAAATTGTAGTGAGAGTGCGAATAATAACTTGAAAAGGAACTGGGGATTCGCGAGGATGGGGGGCGCGCGCCTCCACGCCTTAGGGACGAGCCGCCCCTGGTATTAACATATGATCCCAAGTATAGTAATACTTCTATCAGTCCAGTCATTCAAATGGAAAAAATAATATATTGTGAGACTAAATTACGGCGTAAATGTTATTTGTGTGTTTTAGATTGAAAAAATAATAATTTATGTAATACAATTTATGTATTACAGAAATCCAACCAGTTTATAACGGCATATTTAAACATATTCACACCATGATTTGCTAAGATTACTATATTTTGAATTATTTTAATTTGATTTGGATGTTTATATTGTATATTAAATTTTATTACTATTTACATTACCGGTATTTAGAAATTTTCTTAAAACTCAAACTGATTTTTCAGTAAACTTGAACTCTTTAGAATATATTCATTGCATTGTGGCCTTAATTTAGAAGCTACATAATGGAACAAAACCATGGCAGTTAACAACTTTAACTTGATTGTTCACACTATGGTGTAGGATATAAGATGATGCCATATTATAGTCTTTCAAAGTAAAACTGATAACTTTATGTGAAAAATAATGGTAAATTAAATAATGAATATTTCCTTATCGGTGGTTGGGTTCAAACCATCCTATATTGAACGTTCGATAACTATAATGGATTAAGGTAGTTAAAAACTTGATTACATTTGTTAGAATCACAAACCTTGTGTAGAAATCTTACTTTCAAACGTACATTTGGATTATGAGGTTGTAGGAAGTATTAATATATTAGCATACACCAACTTATTTAAAGAAATAAATCACGCATTTCAACGTTTCTTATGCTATTCAAACCTTTTTTTAACACTTTTATTTCATTTAATTAATTATACATTGATGCATCTCATATATTCATACAAATTAGTGAACGATGTCAAAATGTCATACTTCCTAATATGTGTGTAAGAGAAAAGAAACCCGAAAGTTTTTTTCTCTCTTTCACAATGGCGTTCAAACGTCAGCTCGAAAATTTGACCCTAAGATGTCCATGCAGTGTTATATTATATAAAGCAATGAGTAACACAGTCTCCATTGTTCCTTGATCTTTCCACAGTAAATAAATATCCACAAGATACACCATAAATAAATCAAATTTCCATAGAACATCCTGAATCTTCACTTTTCATATCTAAAATGAAGTATCCAAACAACATCAAGAGAATGTTAAACTTTGTTGTAGGTATATAGGCACTACAATACTGTTTAGGTGCTTGTATGATACTTACTTTGTATGATTCATAGAACAATGTATAATATGTGCTATCGACTATATTATCTAACAAATATAATATAACACTTATTTAAATACAAATTGATTATTTAAAGTCCGAAACCTGTATTTGGTAAAAAAAAATACATCGCCATTACAGTTCAATTATTACTATCTATTTTGTTACATGAATGACTTGTGTTACACTATTTGAGTCAGATGAATATTATTAAAGCTTAATCCTGAGCAGATAAATAAGGGTATTTTACTATTCTGCTATAAAAAGATTTAAACTAAGTTTTAGACCATAGCTAATATTCACTCATGTATGAGTCTTTTTACTTCTCTTTAATAAAGTAAAGTGTGTGGGAAATCTGATTATAAAATTATAACTATATTAAAATGTATTTTTTTTTCCCGAAGGATCCGTTTTAGTAGCACTAAAACAAAGACGAGATTCAAACTATGGGATAAACGAATGTTTGTTGCCCAGCCTACCTTTTGATTGATGTATTCGTCAGCAGGTACAGGAAAATCTGGGAATGATGGTCTTGGCTTTGAGTGCCCTCTTCCTAGTAACTAATTAGCAAGAGGAGCTCTCCTAAACACTCCCATTTAATGAGTAAATATTATATAAAAGCCACACAGATTGAACATTAGTAACATATTATATATAAATAGTTGTACACTAAATCATTGACACGGAGGATTTGATAAATTATTCAAGGGAAAGAAAACGAAAGAGTTTCATTGAGATGTGACCGAGCTTAGTTTTAAGCACACACTATTTTTAGAGAACCAAACGCCAGGCAAAACAGGGTTGGCTTAAGGAATGTGAACGAAGGTAGGAAATTCCAAGAAATCTAAAATGTATTCAGGTAACAAAGTATTTCAAAAATAATGATCTTCAAAGACACTGAAGTTATCCACTGAATTGTCAACTGGTTCACTGTTGAGCGGGAACCTCTGCATTCCAAATATGATTCGGATTACTTCAATCCTTTGATTTGGGATCCACATCTTTTTTTCACATCTGGTTTTGGATTTGCAATGAATAAACTTCATGAGAGAAGTTGGTGCTGTAGGCATGGCTGTTTGATACAGAGCCAAGGTACCAGCATTAGTTAAGTGCCAACCCCAACTTGTGAGATCCAGGTGGTCTGTTGCACTCCAATATTGCATTTGGTAATTAGACTCGAATACTATGATAAACAGCCGCTGCCAATGTTGATGGCAGATTTTGACTTTAACATATGTAATGGACACCACAATCTTCCGAAAATATATTTTCTTACGTAAGTTATATAACGTTTCAATTCATGTGCCACAATAGATACACACACGTTCTCTTTCACCAGCAACTAATACATCTTTCTTTTCATGGTTAGGTTTATTGAAAACCTCAGCAGATCCTCAGAAATCGGAACTGTTTAGAAATGTCATTACAGCATGCTCTTTTCCTAATCCAAATAAGTACGAGGTAGAGTCATAACCTAGAATCGCGTATGAAAAAAGAATATATTTACAACATTCAGCCCCAAGTTCATGTTTCAGAACTTTGATATTTCATATTCTTGTTTGACATTTTTCAATAGCGAATATCGTTGGTTTCATCTTTGTCCTAATCATTTTCAGGTCACACCACATATTCAGAGGCTTATATCCTCTGGTTGTCACTACAGTGTTTTCTCATTCAAAGGATGTTGTTTGGAAGTATATTTATCATTTATGAATATTTACTTTCCTATAGCACTGAGCCAAGGAGCACGTATATAATCTTTCCACTCTTATATTCCCCGCCATTCCGAGTACATTTACTGAAGCAAAAATAGTATAATTTTAATTCTTACACGTTTCATAGTTGTATATTCGGGTTTATTGTTACCAGGAAAGTTTTTTGTCTATGTGCAGTGGTATAGGCATACACTCTTATAAAAATAAGTTGTTTAATACAAAAATTAGAACATATCTGATCTGTGGAAACTAAAAAAAAAGTTTGTATAAGTTATATTTAAAATATATATTATAAATTAGCATGAGTGTCGATATTTTAGGAGGGAACTGAATGCTTAATGAAAGATTTTTGGATGCTCAATTTCATGAATAAGCAATTTATTAATCAGATATCAGGTATTGCTGATGCAGTATTTTATTTCAATACATTGAAGTTAGTATTCTATATAAATGACTGCCATTAATAAATATTAATTTAAAATAAATTATGTTGAAAAATTACATCTGGACATAGTATTTGGGGGACTGAGATTTAGTTATTAGGTTGAATGCATGTGTCTGGTGGTATTTTTCAATATATATGTGTGTACATATATGTATACAACATTAATGTATTTTACAGCTATTTACACGCATCATGAATTATTATTATTTTGATTCAAAGGTACGGCTGGACGTGTTGTGGTGCTATTTCTGTTACCACTACTTGAATTATTCATTCTAAGCAATACATATGAAAATGTATGGTTCTACTGTGTATATAGCCAACGTATTGGGGCTTGGAAAAAACATTTCTTCTGTTTAGTTATTTACGTTTTCGAGTGAAAATTCAGTTTACACTTTATGACATGTAAATAAACATGTTGCTAACTTATTTAAATAATTCTACAGTCATCCAAAAGTTAGAATGAATAAATTTGACCTTTTTTAAAAAAAATAATCTCCAAGGCTGTCTTACTACCGCAGCCAGGAACGCCACAATTGAGCCGACTATTTTAACGCTCGCCTAGACGTAGTGGCCAAGCTAGGAACTAGCCAATATTCCGAGCGCCGATTTCAAACCTTGCATGGAATGAGCATGTTTAATAAATGAAAGGACTTTCCTTTCGTCTATGCAATGGAAGGGTATTACTCAGTTATATATAATAAAAGGCTTTTCAAAATTGACTTCCTTTGGCGTCATCTTATATATCAGTAAACTATCTACAATCTATCTATTTAAAAGGAAGATTTAAGAGTTAATCAATAAAGTCAATGTAATAAAATATGTTACAAAGTGAGACACATGCTTGATAATCATTTGACTACATACATCTATACTGGAGATGTTGTATATTGGTAATATGTTATATTGATAGTCCTAAGAAATGTTATGGGACGTTGTGAAAATATATTTAGTGTGCTTTTGAAAGAGCTTGAAGAAGAAACACGATAAAATCAAATCGCGTATTTTGTTGAATTAACTGATTAGTTGATGTGTACCGGACCAAACCAGAGAATTTCCATGATGGCAAAGGTATCAAAATCCATTTTATGGTACTTATTGAACACCTTTTCACTATTAGTGCATCAGAAAAATTATTTTAATTAGGTGAGCCATAATATCTCCAATTTTATTATCAGCTACATTCATAGTAAGGTGCCGCCACGTCAAAGTGAGGAATTTAATTCACACATTAACCTATTTTCATGTAATGTATAAATATATAGCCCACTGTTTTCAAATTTAATGGTTGAAGAAGAAAGGAAAACTTGGACCTAGTCCTTTAAATTGTTGTAAAGATATCAAAGACTACGGTGAAAAGAGAAAACCCAACTCAAAGAAGTGTTTTGTTTTAAATACAACCTTTGGTTTTCCAACCCAATACATACGTTTATATAATATTGTAACGCCGAAAGTTTCCTTTTATAATATAGGATGTCTACCACGAGACTCAATTCATTTAAGCAAATACAGTCGAGTAGAGTGGAGTTTCATGGCGGACCATCTGTATTACAATCCATTTAGTAAGAAATTAAATTTCAACTTTTAATATTTTTTTTGGTAGCCATATTTATAAATACTATAAAATTTCCCCGAGATTATTATAAAATTATTTGATTATGTGAACAATCAACTATATTTCAAATCTAGTAATTTTTATTTTTGAGGTTAAAAGGCATCAAAACCAGATATTATGTATTAGTTCTGAATGAATGAAATTTGATTAATTAATTTATATTGCATTCTTGATTTATTAAAACCTTATTAATAATTATTATGGAAAGTCCTACTATTATTATTTGTAGTAGTCGTGTTGAGGGTTTAATTTTTCTACAGGTCCAATGACTTGTCCAAAATGATTTCAGCATCATGTTTGATCATCAGCTTCTTTTTTATATCCTGAAACCATATATTTATTCCTTGTTTGAGGTAGGTTAGTTGCAATCATGACCTTCCTGGTTCCTTTAAACCTTCCTTCTAACCTTCAACGATATCGCTCAATAAACCATTTATTCTCATAATGTGATACATCCAGTTGGATTTTCTTCGTAGAATAAAGCCGCTCGCTTACTCACTGATGAAAAACATTTGTTTGTAACAAATTGTTTAAGACAACTGAGTAGAGCAAGTGTTTGATATTGTGAAATATTATCATACATAACAAGAAATCCATGAACAAAACAAAGTTTCCTCCGGTAGCCAACATGGCGAGGGGTGAGGAAGACATGGATTTAGTCATAGCTTCTACCCCTTGTTTTCTTTTTCCCGAAGAAGAAGAAGAAGATGCTGCAAATAAACGCGAGTACTGGTCTCATCCAATTTATGACAAGGAGTCTACTACAGTCTATTTTGTCATGATTTTATAAATCATAAAATATACTAAAACAAAAACATAAAGCTGTGACGTACTGCAGGACTGTTCGCAAACGCGGAGAATGTTGGTAGATCACGCATGCGCAGATTATTTTATTCTTTGAGCTATTTCATTGAACATTGTACAGCCGTTTTTCGTCAGACAATTATTAGATGTTCGAAAAACAAAAATCATATTTTAAAATAAATTTTTGGTCTGTGGGGACGCTTCAATTTAAAAATAATGTAAATTTATATTTCGAACAGTTTTTCTTGTTCGTTGAACAACATATTTTGCTCGATGTTGGTTTTGTTTCGAACAATGTGTAAGCGGCCTATTACATATAAGTTCGGTTTTCAATTACTCTTCTTTGAATTCTTTATTAGTTCCCCAATCTGATCACTTAATCATTTTGTTTCTCCTTCAGAACCACATCTTGAAGCTTTGAAAATATTATTTTCTTCTCCAACAAAGGTAATATAATTGTAAACCGTTTACAAATATAGTAGACTTGTGATCAAAATACTAATCTTAATTTAAGAGAACCTAACTTGAGGAAGGTTCCCCAAAACTGCTATTTTAATCAAGTCACTCCTGACAAAATATTTTATACCCGTTGTAACATTAGTAAAATATTATATATGTTTTTTAAAACACAATTAGAATGTTGAGATATTAAAAAAAAATAATACAAATGTTGCTATTCGCAAATGGGGGCTCTAATTGCTATACAGAATACTCTCATCTATAGTAAATTAAATACATCAAGGTCCTCAGTATGGTGGACCATTGAGATAAATCTCTTATGTTTAGTTAAATAATGAAACCAAGCGAATTGTTGCCAAACAAACTGGAACATGATTTGACATTTTGACACAGTTTGACATATTATGTTTTCCTCTGTACGCGTGGGAACAAGGTGTTTTAGCGTCAACAAGTCAAGGTCACATGAACTATCCCACACATGTCGTTTCCAATCTAAGGCCATGGGCAGATTACGTCGGTTGAATAGCCCTTCATTTTTTAGTGGAGTATCTAATGACGTTGCCTAAGCTACCTGGTGAATTGAAAGCTATTTCGCAAGGGCTCTTCTTAATTTTATGGACTTCTAATGGTACGTGATAGTATCTATCCCGGTGTCCTTGGTTCGGATCCAGACCAGGTCAGTATATTACCTGATCACCCATGATTCACATGCGTCACTTATATCTCAGTACTATTTTTAAATATTTAAGTATATTGTGTTCGGTTGCAGCTAGATCCCGTTCCCTGTCAACGATTGGACTGGGTTGGATTTAAATAGAAGATAACATAAATTAAAGATTAAAAATTGAGTATTAGGATTAATTTATTCCACACTTTGGTTTTGGTTACTAAAGAATGCATCTAATAAATAATGAAAGTGTAGTTGAAGTGACTGAACTAGTGTGTAAGCCACGATCGATCTGTATTATGGTATGATCTCAAGATTTTAGTTGTTATTATTATTAGCACCACGTCTTACTACCCTTTCGGGTTATACGCACTTACGCTAATGTGTAATGGTAGGGTGATTGCGAGTTTAAATGGAGGACCTACAGTTTAACGTGGAATCCGAACCACGGTGGAGACCTGGCATTCCCCACATTCACAAGTTGTGATTAATACACGTCTTGTCGGAGGTGAAGGAAGGGTTTGGTAATCAGATAAATCTGTGCCGGGTCCAAGGATTGAACCCCGGACCCCAGCACAGAATTCGGACACCTTACCCCTATACCGCCAGGTCACCAAGTCCCTAACACACGTCCACTCTGTTTGGCGGTGTAATCACAAGTGTTTTCCCCATGGCTGCTGTGAGAGCTTCTTACACCCTCATCTTGTCCCCTTGGACAATTTCTTTTCTTAAAAATAAATCAACCAAGATCGCTTTAAGTGTCAATTAAAAAACTGCAATTCAGTTCAAGGAGATCTTTTAAAAAAAATCTTTTTCTTACGGCTTGTTTGTAAGACTCGTGAATAATAAAAGACACCGTATGTATTGTACTCTTGGCTGACCTGGTGGTCTAGGGGTAAGGTGTTGGACTTCTCTGCTGGGGTCCGGGGTTCAATCCTCGGTCCCGGCACAGATTTATCTGATTGCCAAACACTTCCTTCACCTCTGACAAGACGTGTATTAATCACAACTAGTGAATGTGTGGAATGCCAGGCCTCCACCGTGGTTCGGATTCTACGTTAAACTGTATGTCCTCCATATCATCTCGCAATCACCCTACCATTACACATCAGCGCACATTACACGTAGCGTATAACCCGAACGGGTAGTAAGACGTGGGGCTAATAATAATATTGTTTTCGTATTTTAGAACGTGAGACTAAGTGACTTTCAAGAACGTCCTTCATTAAAACTCATAAATCTTACTTAAGTTAACATGAAATATATATTATGCTTCACACTTTAGCCCCCTAAGCACTATCATAAACACTAAGGTACATACACAATTTAAACAGAGGGAACAAAATGAGTTGTCTACCCCACAAAGCATATAGTTTATCCGCTGATAACCCTTTTCCTCTTTGGCTGACTATTATAAAATTAATTCACTCTAATATGTGCAACTATACAAAATGAATTTATATTTTAAAATTGACTTTCTCTTGTTTATCATTCTAAATAATCATGCTCCTAAGAAATTTTTGAATCTACAACCTGGAAAGAAGATTTCTACTGACCATTTTTCCAAATAAACCAAACAGCTTGACTTGCAAATAGTTAAAATATAATAGGTATGTAAAAATACTACATCAAAACCAAATAAACAATTTTGTGGCAATATAAGGTTCTGTTTAAAACTATTTAATAATTTATGGTTCTTGTTTAAATGTTCTTTCTTTAAAACTCGCCGAATGAAGCCTAACTACATTAACACGGGATATCCTAACTCAACTTGCCACTACGTCACAGGTAGTGTAATTTCTGAACCACGCCATGAAGGCTTTTTTTTTTCTACAACAAACGTAATTTCACTCACACATTCTCTCGATCACTATCATTACTGTTACAGGACACGTCATAATCTGTATACAATATTTTGGCTATTCCCGGCATCAAACCCATACCTCTTAGCTCAGTAGACACATGTTATAATAACTGAGATCAGATATCTATCATACAACATTGTCATTAAGTTCCAGTACACCCTTGATAGATATTCAACAAATGTTAATATCACCGTGTGAATAAAATTAAACTACATGTTTCTGCTATCTCTTTAATACGATAGTGTATATTCTTGTAAGACCCAATATCGACCTATTTTATGGGTATAAATTGACAAATGAAAACCTTAATGAAAATGTGTTAACCATAAGATGTGAAACCGCCATTAAATTTACAACATTCTGTAACCGGAAGTCAAAAAGTTCACCCTCTCAATCCCGCCCCCTAGCCCTTTCCAGACGAATCTTGGAAACCGCCGTGGCTTTGGGGCCCATCTTGGAGGGGATGATACCCCTTGAGATCTAGAACCGCGGGGCTATCAGGTTCGTCTTCAGGTGGGAGCTACCCACCCCCACCCACCCACCCACCCCAGACACATGTACCGTTGAGTGTATATATACATTCAACGCATGTACGGAAAAATTCCCCCACTCCTTTCCATTGTTTTTTCTATGTTTACCTAGGTGTTGCGATTTTTGCACACAGGTATACTAATTTGATTTATTTTGACCAGAAAAATGTTTTCATATAAAAAAATTTGAAATTCTGTCCTTTACTCACGTCCGCTTTTTTACTTTTGTAGTTCTAGAAGGTCGCCTAGTCCCCGAACAAATCAAATCCTCTCTTTCTTAGTGCCTTTGGAGTATAACGACCTCCTCTCCTACAGTAGCCCCGTGGCTTCTTTGGTACTGACTGACAGCTTTAAAATGTTACCAGACCAAATTATGTATCCTTACGCCGAACCAGATGATCTGAAAAAACATGTGTTTAGCAGCTGTCGCTTCCGACAGTCAAAATTTAGATATATACCTAAATGTTGACTGTCGGAAGTCAGCACCAAAGAAGCCGTGGGGCTACTGTATGTTGGCAGAGCTGTACGAGTGATATCAAGTATGGTCCACCCGCTCTTGGCTCCTGAGTGCTTCTCATACACCACTCGCGTCAATTAGTTTGAAAGCTATAAGGGAAACTCAGGGAGCGATATTGAGTGAAACACACTGTACCACACCGGGTCTTTGCCAAGATGAACCTGTTCTAAGCTCAAAGGAGCTGAGCTGATGTTCAATGTAGGTATCTTGGCCGACTGAGCACTTGATTACCGCCAGGAAACACCTGTATTTATTTCCTCTAAGGTTCACGGGTTTGCAGGGTTACAATATCGTGGTACATTAGTAGTGTTTTCTCCATCCTTTTCATGACTAGTTTCACAAACCACAAACTGTCGTTAAGACTTGCCACGTGATAATAATATGCATTGCATAATATGTTCTCAATATGGCTTTACAATTTTATCATCATCACCGCGTCTTACTACCCGTTCGGGATGTACGCACTTACGCTAATGTGTAATGGTAGGGTGATTGTGAGATGAAATGGAGGACCTACAGTTTAACGTGGAGTCCGAACCACGGTGGAGGCCTGGCATTCCCCACATTCACAAGATGTCTTGTCAGAGGTGAAGGAAGGGTTTGGTAATCAGATAAATCTGTGCCGGGACCGAGGATTGAACCCCGGCCCTCCAGCACAGAAGTCTGACACCTTACCCCTAGACCGTCAGGTCACCGATATGGCTTTAAATATTTCTATAAACGCTCTTGTCAATGGCATTGAGTGAGTCAATAATTTATTTTAGCACAGCCTCTTATTACTTGTTCAGTTTATATCCATATGTAGGCCTATTAATTAAGCTAGGGAGCTAGCTATGATGAAAATTGAATTTTAAGAAAATGCATCATCATAATTTACGTGGAGGTAAGGCGGAGAAAAAGTTTTGGAAAGTTCAACTTATTTTAGTACTCCCGACCGGGATTCGAGCTCCGATCTCTCTGTAATCAACAAACTATTTGTTAAACTATATTATTTATTTGGTTGAATATTCAAATTTGTTTTATTTTATTGAGAATATTTTACTGAGTTATATTGTAATGTAAATTTATCAATGAGATATAAAATTAGCGACTAAACTTAGTGTAAAGATGCACATCCATAAAATAAGATTCAACGCTAAAAAATATTTGTAAAGTTGGGAATAGTAATATATTTAGCAACCAGATGTAGAGTAACCAGAATAATGTAGATGTAACTAAGATATAAAGGTACTAACGTAATATAAATACATCAACACTAAGTAAATATATTAATTGATCTTTTGAGTTGTATCTAAATAGATGGCTATTAAGTAAAGTTATAAATAAGATGAAAATAAACAATTGGATCTAAGGTTATAAATTGTATTTAGGTTTACACTGAGATGTAAACTCGTAGAATGCAAAGCTAACGTTGAAGTATATAGGGTGACCCAAAAGTCTGGACACATAGGTATTATTACATTCTTTTTGTTTTGGTCTCTAATCGGTTTGATTAAAATGATCGCTTCATAGAAGACGGTGTGCTATTCAGCGACGAAGCCTTGTTTCACATTAACGGTGAGGTCAACCGACAGAATGTTCGGTACTGGCCACAACAAACCAATCCGCTTTGGACGCCCCCGTCCAAACAGCAACGGGCGGAGAGGATTGTGGAAATCACATGTATTGGGACAGTTTTTCTTAGATCGGAACGTCACAGGCGAGACATACCTCATCATGTTAGGCGATCAGATAATGCCCCAAATCAAAGTGTTAGGCAAATACCTACCCGAGTGTTTCCAAAAAGATGGGACCCCTGCCCATCATGCCACGGTTGTACGGCACTGGTTGGACTAGAGTTTCCCTAACTGAATTGGGAGGTGTGGCCGTGTGGGATGGGATCCCCACTCACCAGACATTAGTCCCCTCGATTTCTTCTTATGGGGTATGCTGAAGGACACGGTGTATGCAATAAAAACCAGTGATATTGATCATCTAAAGGACCACATCATCAATGAATGTTCTAAGAACGACGGACATGTGGAGTTACTGCATCGTGTTCACATCAATCTTTCAAAGTGCGTCAAACTCTGCTTCGTTAAGGATGGACAGCATGTTGAAAATGTTATTCAATAACTTTATTATATTTCACCTTGTGTCCAGACTTTTGGGTCACCCTGTATTTTAAATTGAAAAACCACACCTCAACATGGCAATAAAACCTGGGACCCTTGGCTTAGTACGTGAATGGTCTAACCACTAATCTATACGGAGACATCCCGTGCCCGGGGTCATACTTCACTCATGTTTTAAGGCAGAGTCTGTGAAGGACGTGTGTAATTTGTCAGCTACTTATGATTGCTCATTTAAGATCACGAGCTATCAGATAACAAATACTCTACCATAAAATAAGAGTGAAGAATGACCCTGGGCACGGGACGATTCCTGGATAGCTCAGTGGTTAGAACATTGGCGTATTATGTCAATGTCACCGGGTTCGACTCCCGTGTCCGGGTGTCATTTTTTCAATTAAAAGCATATGATATCTAGATACGGCTGTAACCGTAGGTTAAAAATATATAATTGGTTGGATATTTAATCCATCATAACACTGAAATGTAAAGTTAGAAATGGGTTTAAAGTCAGCAACCAGACGAAAAATTATCAATGAAACTTTAAACTGGCAATTAAATTTTAAGCTTGTACTAGATGTTTGAAGTTCGATCCTCGGTCCCGGCAAAGATTTATCTGATTACCAAACCCTTCCTTCACCTCTGACAAGACATCTTGTGAATGTGAGGAATGCCAGGCCTCCACCGTGGTTCGGATTCCATGTTAAACTGTAGGTCCTCCATTTAATCTCACAATCACCCTACCATTACACATTAGCGTAAGTGCGTATAGCCCGAACGGGTAGTAAGACGCGGTGCTAATAATAATAATAATAATAGATGTTTGAAGTGTGGTTAACATTTCAGGCACATGTATGTTGGTATCAATGAATTTTTTGAGAGTTCCACAAGAAAATATTAATATTAGACATTTCCTTTGAATATAAAAATAAACATATGTCGTGTCAATGAAATTGATGTGATGTATTCCTTAAATTTAAAAAATAATCCTATGCCCTAGAGTCCCATCTGAGCTATCACCGTATTTATATTTATTGGGTTGGCACGAGAAAGGTATCATTTTAGAGGAAGGTTACTAATATTTGCCTGGAAGGATATAAGGAAACTTAATAGGTGAAAAACACCTTACTAAACTTGGCAGGCATTATAACCCTGATATCAATGACACCTAAAATCCAGAATAGACGAGACTGACACTATTATCGGCGTGCCCACCAGTGCGGCTGATTCCCTAATGTATATAACATTTTATAGTTTTTAGAAAAAGTTTGTTCTAGCCACCATATTGAATATACATTTATTTTCTTGTTTTGCATACAAAAATAAATTGCGTGGACAATTGCTATCTCATTTAAAAACATACATAAATTAGATATTAAAAATGTTTTTAAAATGGTAATTACTAAAGCCTCAAATATTAATTGGAATGTAATACTATCAAGACAGTTAACTGTGGTATTTGTGGCAATGGAAGTCAAAGATGAATAAAACCAAATTTAGAATGTTTTTTAAGGTATTTAAAAAATAGTTATATTTTTTTCAATCATTACTCAACATGGCTGAAAACTATCATTATTTACTGTAGCCTATGCACGATTATATATAAATCAGCAAGCAAAATAAAATACTGCATTTAAATTATGTTTATTAAATGTATAGCTAAGTAAAACTCAAAAACTATAAATCCACTTTTTAACTATTATGATACAAATATGCATAGTACAATATTTCTCTGTTCTCTTTAATTATACACTATTTAAAGGTAGAAAAGTTGAAACTAGGTAATAAATAACAAACTTTAATCATTGAAATGCAGTAAAAAATTACACAAAATAAAGTTTGTTCGTATTTAATTACGTCCATACTGATAATAATCTATGTTATTTCCAAGACGTCGGTGACCGGGCGTACTAGGGGTAAGGTGTCAGACTTCTATGCTGGCGGCCGGGGTTCAATCCTCGGTCCTGGCATAGCTTATCTGATTAGCAAACCCTTCCTTCACCTCTGACAAGACATCTTGTGAATGTGGGTAATGCCAGGCCTCCACCGTGGTTCGGATTCCACGTTAAACTGTAGGTCCTCCATTTCATCTAACAATCACCCTACCATTACACATTAGCTTACGTTATATTCCTTAATACTGACGTATCTGATTTGTATATGCTTACGTTATATTCCTTAATGCGGACGTATCTGAATTTGTATATGCTTACGTTATATTACTTAATGCTGACGTATCTGAATTTGTATATGCTTACGTTATATTCCTTAATGCTGACGTATCTGAATTTGTATATGCTTACGTTATATTACTTAATGCTGACTTATCTGATTTGTATATGCTTACGTTATATTCCTTAATGCTGACGTATCTGATTTGTATATGCTTACGTTATATTCCTTTATTCACGATTCGATGTTAAAATACTGTTTAATGATTGTTAAATTACGTCATTTTTAGTAAGATATTTTAATTATGTGCACGATAAATCGAAGCTTTCCTGTTCCTTTGAAATATTTTGAAGATGCGAAGGTTATTGTGGGTGTCTAAGCCAAAGAGAAGATTTGACCTTCGACTATGATATTTCGAACCTTAGCACATCCCTATGATTAAGTTCCAATTTAACAACTATACTAAATATGTTTTGAAATGATTTTAAACGTATATTCGACATGATAACCCAAACGTCACGAAATTTGCAAACATTCGTTAGCGCGTGAGAGAGGAAAATTGTTTGTTGTTTCAGAAGTTTAAGGTGGGAGACCGACACGTGAAATCTGTTGGCAAATTACCGAGACAACAACACAGATAATTCCACTGGAAATACTGGAATTCTTCCAGCCTTTCTTGCACGAAGAACAGAGGACGTGGTAATGGGGAAAGGTCAACAGTGCGCATGCGTATAAGGATATCAGTGAAGCGATGTAGGCAATGGCACTCCACGAACACGTGGCCCAAGTTTGATTTGTCTTGGAAATATTATTATTATTATTAATATTAGCACCGCGTCTTACTACCCGTTCGGGATGTATGCACTTACGCTAATGTGTAATGGTAGGGTGATTGTGAGATGAAATGGAGTGACCTACAGTTTAACGTGGAATCCGAACCACGGCGGAGGCCTGGCATTCCTCACATTCACAAGATGTCTTGTCAGAGGTGAAGGAACGGTTTGCTAATCAGATAAGCTATGCCAGGACCGAGGATTGAACCCCGGCCGCCAGCATAGAGGTCTGACACCTTACCCCTAGACTCGCCCGGTCACCGACGTCTTGGAAATAACATAGATTATTATCAGTATGGACGTAATTAAATACGAACAAACTTTATTTTGTGTAATTTTTTACTGCATTTCAATGATTAAAGTTTGTTATTTATTACCTAGTTTCAACTTTTCTACCTTTAAATAGTGTATAATTAAAGAGAACAGAGAAATATTGTACTATGCATATTTGTATCATAATAGTTAAAAAGTGGATTTATAGTTTTTGAGTTTTACTTAGCTATACATTTAATAAACATAATTTAAATTGCAGTATTTTATTTTGCTTGCTGATTTATATATAATCGTGCATAGGCTACAGTAAATAATGATAGTTTTCAGCCATGTTGAGTAACGATTGAAAAAACTACAAATCAGATACGTCAGCATTAAGGAATATAACGTAAGCATATACAAATCAGATACGTCAGCATTAAGGAATATAACGTAAGTATATACAAATTCAGATACGTCAGCATTAAGGAATATAATGTAAGCATATACAAATTCAGATACGTCAGCATTAAGGAATATAATGTAAGCATATACAAATTCAGATACGTCAGCATTAAGGAATATAACGTAAGCATATACAAATTCAGATACGTCAGCATTAAGGAATATAACGTAAGCATATACAAATCAGATACGTCAGCATTAAGGAATATAATGAGCTTTGTTCTTTTCATTATACGTTTATTTATATCTAAAAACACTTATCAAGTAATTAAATAAATTAGAGTAGAGTCATTCGATAACGGCAAAAAACTCATCTTCGACCTAGGTTTAACTTTGCTTCACATGTTTCAAGTTTCGTTTTGACTTCGCAATTAAAAAGTGAACTTCACACACCTGACTGAATTATATTTCAGAGTGTAATAGGCTCGTTAGGTTAAACACACGTTAAAACATTATGAAGCATCGCATCTTGCCAAAACTACTTAATTGACTCTTTCTCTAAAAATTCTAATTTTAATCAAATTATAAATTTAAAAAAAAACACCAGTACTAAGATTTTCCCCTTTACATTTCTCTATTATTATTATTATTATTATTAGCATCGCGTCTTACTACCCATTCGGGCTGTACGCACTTACGCTAATGTGTAGTGGTAGGCTGATTGCGAGATGAAATGGAGGACCTACATGTTTAACGTGGAATCCGAACCACGGTGGAGGACTGGCATTCCTCACATTCACAAGATGTCTTGTCAGAGGTGAAGGAAGGGTTTGGCAATCAGATAAATCTGTGCTAGGACTGAGGGTTCAACCCTGGAACCCAGCACTGAAGTCTGACACCTTACCCCTAGACCACCAGGTCACCAATATTTTTCTAGATGATTTAAAGATACTTTGACTATCACAATATTGTCATTACTTTGAAATCTTGACTTTGGTGCCCTCTTTAATATTTGAGTGAGAGTGTCATTGACTCATTGCCATGAATATAATTATAGCAATGCTATTTGATACTCAATTCTTTACATTTAGAAATATTTAAAATATATTGATTTTTTTAAATTGACTCTTAATACCCTTTCGGGTTATCTGTATCTAATTATACTAATAGAATTGATATGATTAAGGAATAGTATCATAATAAATGAAAAAGCATTTCTTGGCGGGAGGGTGGGGAATAAAAACCACACCCTTAGTATAAGGAACGGGATTCAAACCTCAGCCTTCCCATTACCGGCAAACCAGACCAGATGATATTTAAGTTTTATTACGTATGTCCTAGATGTGAGTGATTGATTTTTTTAAATACCTTTTTTTATATAGTAGCTTGAAATTGGTTTGTCTTTAATAGAAAATGACGATAGGATGTGAGGGAAACATTCATTAATCAAATTTGAAACACTACCCGGAAGAGATTTAAATTACAAAAACAACCAAATTCAATAAGAGCCTTAGACTTCGTGGACATTAGTTAAGTTGACCATAAATGATTATTCACAGCGATGGCTGTATGGTCTAACGTCAGGGGTGGCTGCACGGTCTAACGCAGGGGTGGCTGCACGGTCTAACGCAGGGGTGGCTGCACGGTCTAACGCAGGGGTGGCTGCATGGTCTAACGCAGGGGTGGCTGCATGGTCTAACGCAGGGGTGGCTGCATGGTCTAACGCAGGGGTGGCTGCATGGTCTAATGCAGGGGTGGCTGCATGGTCTAACGCAGGGGGGCTCAACTTTTTTGTTCGCGTACTCCCAGATAAAATTTCTATTCGACTTTGTATCCCCAAAGTTGTTGGTGAATAATGCAGGCTATTACCTATCCTATAGTCTACATCTAAAATAATTAAAATACACACATACAAAATAATTAACTAATCAATAAGCGTTAATTGAGAAATATATGTGTATATAGCCTTTATATATGTTGAAATGTACATACCTCAAAGATCTCTTCGCGCATGTCCCGGGATATGCGCTCCCTAGGTTAGAGGCCACTAGTATAACGTGCCCCTCTCATGCTAGACTGTATTTTTGGTGAGAAGGAGATCTGGGTTCAAATCCCAGTCGTATTTACTGAAGGAAGTCTTTCATAAATGATTACCTTCTTCCTTCCCACCCCATGCATTGGCGTAATATATCTACGTTTATAACCACAAAACGGGTACTAAGGCGCGAAGGTAAATGAATACACTTTAACTTATTTCTGGTAACATTGTTGCTTGAATTGAAATTGTTGAATGTTAAAGTTGGAATTATTTATTTATTACTTAGCACCACGTCTTACTACCCGTTCGGGTTATACACTTTAAGTACTAATTACGGTAATGGATTAGGAATTGGGAAGGTTGAATTAGAGGAAGTGAACCTGCATTTGCGTGGAGGGAGAGTGGAAAACCATTTAGGAAAAATCCGAGATTCGAACCTCGATCTCCCCGTCCTCAGCAGTCGAGCTCAACACGACTAGCGCGTTAGCCAACTACGCCACCGAGACGGGTAAAAAAGTTTGGAACTCATTTTTATTAATTAAATCCAAACTAGTCAAAGACTCAATCGATTGCATGTCTGCCAGTATTTGTTGGCGTCAACCACCAGGGTTTGTCGGCCCTCTCTTGGTCTAATACTGGCAGTGGCGGATATGTGTACGGTGCGAGAAGAAGTTTTTAAAACTAATTAGAGTCTAACTAATCAGACTATGGCAAAAATAGTAGTCATATTCCTCTTCGGGAAAAATACCTATAGTACCACCGAGAATAGAGCTCGGGACTTCTAAACTAGTATCCGGGAATTCTGTCCACTTGACCAAGAGGCTGGACTCTTGTCTTCTCAGCTAATGGAATAATGGTACCGGGTTATATTTCTGACATGCAGGAAAATGGTACCATTGGTGAAATTTAGGTTTCTCTATTCACAGTGACCAATTAATGGCCAGGGTCTGGATGTTGCGTCTGCTTTAGATGTAAGTTAGTTTACAAGTTGTGTTCTGATAAAATCAGTCGGTTCAGAAAATGAAAGTTTAGTAGCTAAAAACAAAATAAAAATCATTCAAATTATAATCGTTATTGAGAATTTCATCTTTAGTTTTAATACTTCAATTCATATCTCGGCAAATTTGAATATCCATAATCAATTAAGTACACAATACTGCATTTGTTTAGTTTATTTCATAAATCTCAGCGTGCTGTTAGCTGGTCAAATGGGCCGATTGAGAAGACGAATTTGTTGCTTTGAGCAAGAAGATTCATGTGTCCTTGTTTTAAACCATTACGTCCAACACACGGGTTATTAACGTCTCAAACAAAGGACTAGGAATAAGAAAGGTAATTTAAAATAATATCAACATCGATCGGCACGAGGTCTCGATATCAGGCTCATATATTATTATTACCACCGCGTCCTACTACCCATTCGGGTTATACGCACTTACCCTAATGTGTAATGGTAGTGGTGATTGTGAGATGAAATGGAGGACCTACAGTTTAACGTGGAATCCGAACCACGGTGGAGGCTTGGCATTCCCCACATTAACAAGTTATGATTCATTTATAATATAGAAATAAAAAGTTTCTCGCTTGGCAGGTTTAACTTTAAATCGTAAGGTTACCATTCTAGCTTATTTTTTCCAGTGTGGTTTTCAATCCTTTCTACAGACGATTGTTTATTTATTATTCTCATTCTTAACCTCATAGATTGCTGACAAGCCTTGCGATCTGCATAAAGGGATACTCGAGGCATGAAGTTATATTTGTCTTATCTCCCTTGATGGTGACGGGAAGGTCAGGCTTCGTATCTTGTCATGGTTTCTTTTTAATCAATGGTTTCCCATTCACCCTCTACGCAAATTTGGATACCTTTTCTATAAGCCTTCCTCAGATAGGTGGATCAAACCAAATCATATATATTGTAGAGATGGTAACAATTTAAAAATAAACCTAAAACTTGGTCAACCGTTGAGTAGGAAATAGTCCATTGTGTTAAATGTAGTGTTTGTATTCCTAGAATTTAATAAAAACTAAGAGAATGTTGATCATATTTACAAATTTGATTTATTAAAGTTACGAACAACCTTTTTAATATCCAAATGACACGATATTTGGCAGTATAATACCGCAACAAAACATGCGGGCTGTTCAAGAGTTGGTTTTTGTTTCGAGTCATGGTGTTGTTGTTTCGACATCTCCTCTTCTAAGGTGTACATCAACTGTTGTAACCCCCTACTCTCTCTCCCCATGATGTTTCCCCCCTCTGTCGACCTAACAGAGACAATTCCCAGACACGGCGCTAGGTAGCTCTCCAGACGAACCGCGGCAGTCCCTCCGGCACAGATCTGCAGTCAACCTCTGGTACAACGTGCGACGTGCTCGAGTTACGACGTCCGGACCTTCCAGACAGGATCAATCGGCTGCGACGAGGAGTTGACACCGCCGTGAGTAACGATGCGTATTATGCTTGCCTTCGTTTGGGTTGGACAGATGCGCTTTCGAGAGGACAGAGGAGTTTGTGGGTTTGAGGGGGACACTTTCTGGTAAAAGTTTCGCTCGGAAGATCGTAAAGGTTGTTGGCAAATAGATTAAGATTAATGAAAATAGCTGTAAGTCATTGTGATATTATCAGATCATTTAATTCCAGGGGGGGGGNGGGGGGGGGGGAAATGTATTCCATCAGGTTTTAATTGTCATTTCAAAGTATCAGTATTAACATATCTGGTACTCATCAAACCTGAGGCTAGTGACAGATTCGACCACAAAGCGCTGCGGTCTATACGTGAGTGAGAGAAGAAAAAAAATGGTAAGCTGTTATTGCTTTATTGTAACTCATCTGATAATAATTTTAGTGTTAACGTTCTTAGAATAAATAAAACTCGGGCTATCTCCAGTGTATAAGTTCATTTTAAATATTATGATTTTTTTTGGGCCAAAAATAACCTTTAGAAATGTCCCAAAACTCAACGTTGGTCGGAGGGAGATATTTTCTTTTTTCTTTATGTTTATGGATTGGGGAATATCAGGATTTTCTAAAACATTGGAATACAAAATAATTTAATAAGGCATTTAGTTTTACTGTAAGATTGTTATTAATAAAATGTGAATGAATAATAATTAATTTTTAAAAGGAAACATATAATATATAGGCTACTTTATAACAATTATTTTGATATATATACAAAACAAATTGGTTTTATCATGTCAAATATTTGATGTTTAGTTAATAATCATAATGTTATTGATAAAGATTATTAAAAGACCCTCATACAAATACAAACTTATATTGATAGTATTCATTTCTGAGTTGTGGCACATACAGTAAATATAATATTTATCTTTGGCAGGGGGGAGGGGAGGAAGGGACCACACTATAACAAATATAATACATTATTTCTCTGATCTTATATATATATATATATATATATATATANTACATATATATATATATATATATATACGTACATATAGTAATAAAGAAAGAGAGAGTGATTGATTAAAAGTGCCCTTAAAATTCATGATTTAAAGTAAAAATTACATAAATAATTGATTTAACTTAATATATGGTCCCCTCTATTCCTCCTACTAAAAGGTAGATTAAAGTGTGTGCAGACATATAACCTGAATGGTTAGTAAAACTCTGTGCTAAAAAATATATTTTACACTATCCCTAAAAAATGAGCACAATATCCCTAAAATATCTTTTTAAACTTAATATTGATATGTATATTAATTAATATATATACATCATATTTATATAATATATTTAAATAATGTATTTATAATACATAATTTATATAATATATTTAAATAATGTATTTATAATACATATATCTACATTATAGACAGTATATAATACACACATTTACATATTTATTGTATATATAAAATATATACAATAAATATACATAAACTATATAATATAAATAGTGTAATATATATTACAAATATATTTTATATATGTAATATATATAAACGGTATATATTATAAATATATTATATATAATCATAAATCATAAATATATTAATCATATACATACTATAATACTATATTATTATAATATATAACTATATAGTGTTATTAATATAATATATAATACTAAATATTATTTTGTAATCTTTAATTATTTATGTTATCTTTTATTTAAATCAAACCCAGTCTAATTGTTGGTAAGGGACGTGAGACTACCTGGTGCCCGAACACAATATATCTAAATATCTAAATCTATCAGTGAGATATAAACTGATGCACGTGAATCCACGGGATCAGGTCGTATACTAACCCGGTCAGGAGATTAACTAAGGACGCTGGGACGCGTGCTGTGAGACTGGCTTAACTCTAACTAATCCATAGCCTGGCGCACATCTCTCTAATCCATAGCGTGGCACACACCTATCAAATCCATAGCGTGGCACACACCTCTCTAATCCATAGCATGGCACACACCTATCTAATCCATAGCGTGGCACACACCTCTCTAATTCATAGCGTGGCACACACCTCTCTAATTCATAGCGTGGCACACACCTCTCTAATCCATAGCATGGCACACACCTATCTAATCCATAGCCTGGCACACACCTCTCTAATCCATAGCGTGGCACACACCTCTCTAATTCATAGCGTGGCACACACCTCTCTAATCCATAGCGTGGCACACACCTCTCTAATCCATAGCGTGGCACACACCTCTCTAATCCATAGCGTGGCACACACCTCTCTAATCCATAGCGTGGCACACACCTCTCTAATCCATAGCGTGGCATACACCTCTCTAATCCATAGCGTGGCACACACTTATCTAATCCATACCTGACACACCTCTCTCCATTACCTAGCCTAGCACATCTTTATATAATCCATGATCTTTAACATGCCAATCCAATCTATAACCTGACACATCTTTATCTAATCCATGACATAACAACTCTTTCTAATCCACAACCTGACAGAGCTTTATCCAATCCATAATCTTACACTTCTTTATCTAATTCATGACCTAACACACCTCTATTCATTCCCTAACCTGGCACACTTCTGTCTAATCCTTAGTTTGACACATTTTTTTTTCTGGGTCTCCTGCCGAGGAGTCTTATATCTTAAGGGTTCCCAAATATAACTTTGTGTGCACGCCTGGTATCACCCATACATACCACGTGATCTCCCGACCTACGTCTGCGTGCCTTTATTATCATTAATATGTTTGGCGATTCACACAAATCATGAAGTTATGCTTTTTGTAACGTTCTTTATTATCCTGTTTGTTCATCCCCCCC
>CABEEJ010001066.1:36654-58665 GCA_901482245.1 Timema douglasi | reverse complement strand
CCGACATTTTGATTTTTTTTTTCAGGAGTTGAACTTTTTTTTTTTTAACTTTGTGGAATTTTCCCGCTGGTTATAGGCTATAAGTTTGTCCAATTTCAAGTTTCGAGCTCATCTGTAAGTGGGTAAACATTAATGTCAGTGGGTTAGTCAGCCATGTGGCTTTATAGTAGTATAATTGATATGAGGTTTCTCCCATATAGGTACTTAATATTAATTATTGTTAGAGAGAGCCTGTGGTTATCCTCTTGAGCCTATATAGTTTGTTCCTCATAGTTCCTTTTAGAGGGCGCTTCTGATTCTTTGCATGTACACAGCCCCCAATTCCTACCCGCTTCATTGGCCTAATACTCTATTGTGTTAGATTAGCCTCTGCTGATGATAGGGCGATTGGGGTTCAAATCCCGGTTGGGTTTACTTAGGGTTGTTTTTCCAAAACGGTTTGCGCTCTCTTTCCACCAAAATGTGGGTATATTCCCTTCGAAATGCTTCCTTCCTTGTCCCGATCCCAATAGATAATTACTGTCATATACGCGTGTAAACTAAACAGCTAGTAAGACGAGCTGATGAAAAAAATACCCAATTTGATCGGCCCAAAAGAAATATACGACTCCTTATGATATGTAAGTCATTATTTAAAAGTTACTTTACGTCCATTACTGTTCCTAGTCTGTGACCTGGGTCGGTTTTTTTAATTCAACCTTGCTAGGTCCCTATAATCCAACTTAGGACTAGGACAGGTACAACATCCAGTCCCCGGCCGTCAATTTATCAAGGTGAAAGAGTAAACCCATATTTTCATCAATGATAATGTTTCGGCTATGCCAAGAATCGAACCCGATACCTTATATTCGGTAGGCAGACACGTTATCAACTGAGCTCAGGTGTTGGACTCATTATTTAAACCATATGTTACATTATGATGATCTACAAAATTAATACATGTGATTCCTTACTGTAAGCTTAGTAATGAAGTCATTATTTACGGTCGGAAATTAAACACAGCTGTTAACACTAACGATTAGACCCACTAAAAATAATTAACGTTCTTGTACACGTAATGAGAGTTTTTCTCATCACCACATATTACTACCTGTTCCGGTTATACGCGTATATGATAAATTACTATAATGGGGTAAGGATTAGGAAGGAAGGAATTATTTCAGAGGTAAACTACGAGAATTTCTGTAGAAGTAGAGTCGGAAACCATTTAGGAAAATAAACCCTCATTAGATCTGACCAGGATTCGAGCCCAATTCTCCCCGTTTTTCAGCAGGCCAGTATAAAACAAGATTGACGCTCTAGACACTCGGCCTCTAAAGAGAGTATGAGAAAAGTTGGGTGAGCACCGAAATTAGGATGAAAAATTTCAAGGCAACGCTTAAACGCAAGTCAGTCAGTCAGTCAAGACTTACCTGTAAATTGCCAGTCGCATAAAACCTCAGGGAGAGCAGTAATTTTGTCATTGCAGACAATGGTAGCC
The DNA here is from genome assembly GCA_901482245.1 of Timema douglasi. Classification (NCBI taxonomy): domain Eukaryota; kingdom Metazoa; phylum Arthropoda; class Insecta; order Phasmatodea; family Timematidae; genus Timema; species Timema douglasi. The sequence continues at coordinate 57,185 of CABEEJ010001066.1, read as the reverse complement.
CGCGATTATTATTTTTTTCTAGGTGTTGAACGAAAGGATACAACACTTCTCGCACAGTTTCCTTCGTGAAACGATACCTTTTCTTGAATTCTTTATCCCTGTACAAAATAAAAGGATCTTGAACATTCCTTATATATTTTTTAGGAAGCCGATTTGGTACTTCCTCTTCAATATCTTCTATTTCATTTACTATATCCACTATTTCGTCAAGTTCGCGCAAAAACACAGGGAAATAGTCCGCCATTTTTGGTAGCTGGCAGGGCGAGGAATGAGGTCAGACCGTCACTCGATTTTAGAGTGTGCGCAGTTGACACCTACGGTGCAACAGTCACCCAACAAGCGACTATAGTCAGCTCTTTTGTGATTTTAAGGAAGATGTGGTCTGTTGACTGCCAGCGGTCTCTTGTCCTCCGACTATAGTCTCGGCCCTCAATGTACCGTGCGAATGAATAGATTTAACGTGAGATAATTATAGCCAGGAAGGTTATTGCTTTTTAAATGAATAGTCATTTAAATAAATAAACATTGAATATTGATCTTCAAAGTGTTCATTCAAAATCTTACAATTCAAGGTCTTACAAACATATTATAAACTTGTCGAGAAAAAAAAGATAATTTAACTGTGAAAATAAATCGGTTTCTTAAGATTAATTTGCGCTAAAGTACAGATGTTAATCTCATAGATTTCAGAAAATATTCTGCGCATCAGCAATAGTATGATTAATATACCTTAATCTATATCTGAGTGATCCTGAAAAAAGTATTAGTTATACACTGGTTTTCCCTGCGTGTTTATTTTAGCGCCATGTCTTATTACATGTTACAGGTTACAATATCTATATATAATTCATTCACGACCTACGTTTAACTGGATGACAGCTCGAAATGTTACTATAAGTAATCCTTAACATATCACTACGCCAACAGATGACATATATCACTTTGGATGACTGTAATGAAAACAGATAGTAATATATTAATGTGATAGTTAACCACAATGATTTAGGCCAATATTATTTATATACTTATTTGAGTACGGACACAAAGTTTATTTATTGTTTTATTCCACTTAAAAAAATATTCACACCCCTTTCACAAAAACTTCTAATGAACATAGCTTCAAAATGGCGACTGACGAATTTAAACCATATGGTTGAACATGACGCTAGACAAGTTTACAAGTGTATATAAAGGTGTGCTGACGCCAATATTGTTTTGTGGATATGAAGCGTGGGTTTGTAAATATAAACACAAGAGAGAGGTGAATGCAGTTGGTATGAAATATCTAATAGATGTGTGTGGAAAGCTCGTACAGAGCCAGTAATGAATGGGTGCTGAAGGAGTGCGGTTTGAAAGGGAATCCTATAGGTCAATGTGAAAGAAGCGTTTACCGTTGTTTTGGGCATGTTGAGAGGATGAGTGTGGATCGAGTTATGAAGCAAATGTATGAAGGTAGAGTGTGTCAATCAAAAGGAAGGGGTAAGGCATTTAAGAAGTGGCTTGATTTTGTTGACGAGTGTGTAAAGAAGAGAAACATTAAGGGTTTTAAGAATAAAAGAGCATGCATGATTCGGCGTATTGCTGTTGTTGAATAGAAGGGTGTATGTAAGGATAGGGAGGTGTGGAGAAAGTTAGTGAAGATGGCTTAGGTACAAAATTGTTTTTTCTTGAATAATATGTAGTTTCGTGCATACTTCTTAAGAGATTGTCGTGATTATGTATGTTTGTATGTACATATGTATGTATGCATGTATGCATGTATGTATGCATGTATGCATGTATGTATGCATGTATGTATGGTTGTATGTATGTATGGTTGTATGTATGTATGTATGTATGTATATATGGTTGTATGTATGGTTGTATGTATGTATGTGTATATATGGTTGTATGTATGTATGTATGCATGTATGTATGTATGGTTGTATGTATATATGGTTGTATGTATGTATGCATGTATGTATGTATGTATGGTTGTATGTATGTATGTGTATATATGGTTGTATGTATGTATGCATGCATGTATGTATGTATGGTTGTATGTATGTATGTGTATATATGGTTGTATGTATGTATGTATGTATGTATGTATGCATGTATGTATGCATGTATGTATGTATGGTTGTATGTATGTATGTGTATATATGGTTGTATGTATGTATGTATGTATGTATGTATGTATATATGGTTCTATGTATGTATGCATGTATGTATGTATGCATGTATGTATGTATGGTTGTATGTATGTGTATATATGGTTGTATGTATGTATGTATGTGTGGTTGTATGCATGTATGTATGTATGTATGTATGTATGTATGTATGTATGTGTATATATGGTTGTATGTATGTATGTATGTATGTATGTATGCATGTATGTATGTATGCATGTATGTATGTATGGTTGTATGTATGTATGTATGTGTATATATGGTTGTATGTATGTATGTATGTGTATATATGGTTGTATGTATGTATGTATGTGTGGTTGTATGCATGTATGTATGTATGTATGTATGTATGTGTATATATGGTTGTATGTATGTATGTATGTATGTATGCATGTATGTATGTATGCATGTATGTATGTATGGTTGTATGTATGTATGTATGTGTATATATGGTTGTATGTATGTATGTATGTATGTATGTATGTATGTATGTATATATGCATGTATGCATGTATGTATGTGTGTCTGTATGTTTGTCCTACACTAAGTTCTGCTAAATTGATTGTAGTTATATTTAGTAAACAAATATGTTTCTTGTTTATCACTTTGTTTCTTTAATAGTGTATATTGTTTCATCTATGATTATTGGTGGAGTATTTTTGAAAAATTATTATTTATTTTCTTACATATCTTAAGAGTTGAATAAATATCTCTATTTTTACGCAAAGGAGTGAGAAATTCTTTGCATTGCTCCACACCGTTTATTTTATATGTTGAAATCTAATCTTCTTTCCTTGTTTTAGGTCATTTATCAGTTACATTCGTAATGTTCTTGGTCCTTTTTCTTTTCCGTATTACCTTCTGTAATATCTAATCTATCAAGAAGCCATTTCTTCTCATGATGTGATCTATCAAGTAGGCCTTGCTCCGTAAAATCATTTGCAGAATGGTTCTAATTTCATTTACTCTTCTTAACAAAACTTAATTTGTATCTTTATATAGTCATTTTATTCTCTATATTCTTCTCCAGTAAAACATTTCAAATCTCTCCAAATACTATCATCCTTTTTCATTTACACAAAGGTATGCTCCATAGGTATATTTTTTTAGTTTCCTCCTCATCTCCAGGTCCAGTTAGCTACAGTAACCCCATGGCTTCTTTGATGCTGACTGACAGCTTTGAAAAGTTACGAGATCAAATTATGTATCCCTACGCCGAACCATATAATCTGCAAAAACATGTGTTTAGCAGCTGTCACTTCTGACGGTCAAAATTTAGGTATATACCTAAATGTTGACTGATAGAAGTCAGCTGTGAGCTGTCAGTCAGCACCAAAGAAGGCATGGGGCTACTGTAGTCAATATTATTAGTAGTAATTGTAGTAGTAGTCCTTTTCTTGTTGAAAGAAGCCTTTGCCATTGCTATTTTTGACTTTATCTCTCATATACGCTTCACGCTTGTTGAAATAAAATAAATAGATAATAATTTATGTTTAATTCGACCGTTTAGCATTACATCTGTTGGGTCTTTTTTCCACGATTAACATCAAATGAGTGGACCAGTGTTTGTGAAATATGGTAAGGACATTTTATTAACATAGTCCTAACGTCTTATGTATTTATTGTTTTGCGATATATTTTCCTATTTCAAGATGACCGCCAATCAAAGAGTGTTTCTTTTTAACAGCTAATCTCAAGTTATTATAATTTAAAATTCTAAGCAATCGATCAAGCACCACTGGCGTATTTATTTGAATTTTAACATTGCGAGATTGACCTCTTAAACCACGTGAACAATGGCTAGTCTCTATGGATATAATGTATCATTAAATATAATATCCAATTGCTTTCTATAAAGCTTTATCACCAAGGAAAAATTTCAAATTTCAATCCAAGGAGATAGGTTTCAATTTGGAATCCAAAGAGAAATGTCAAAGACATTTAAGTTTAAACTACTTAACTTTGCTAGAAATACTGTCCACATAGCTACTTGTAAATAAATATTAATTTTTAGAGTCTATGCTATTATTCTCTGAGTACTAAACGGGACCTTAACCAATCAGGTTCCAGCTTAACTGGAAGCGCTCACATCTACGTATCAGCGAGATTTCCGCAAGGAGGTTTGGGTTTCGGCGGAAAGGAAAGTGTGTTATCAAAAACAACTACTGCATATCGAGTGTTTGTGTAACTTCCACCGGATATGTAGGACCAACTTGATTTCCTTTGTTTACCGCATGGTCGAACAATGATCCAACCGTTAACCATTCTACCTTGACAATAGTCACAGGATTCCTGAATCGTAGTGTTTACCGAACACCTCTCATTAATTGGACCAATCACGACCAAAAATCTGCTAAGGCTTGACCATTATATTAATATTATTATTATTAGCACCACGTCTTACTACCCGTTCGGGTTATACGCACTTACGCTAATGTGCAATGGTAGGGTGATTGTGAGATGAAATGAAGGACCTACAGTTTAACGTGGGACCCGAACCACGGTGGAGGCCTGGCATTCCCCACATTCACAAGATGTCTTGTCAGAGGTGAAGGAAGGGTTTGATAATCAGATAAATCTGTGCCGGGACCAAGGATTGAACCCCGGCCACCAGCATAGAAGTCTGACACCTTACCCCTAGACCACCAGGTCATCTATTTGACCATTATACATCGGACGACACTGCGACGTGATTGTTTCTACTGTAGGACTTAAATACATATTTTATAGTTTTTCTATAATGGGCTGGAATCAAAGATGGAGTCATTGTTAAACTGTAAAGAAGTATTTAGGACTTAAATTATGAAAACTAATTAAAAATAATAATAACAACATATAAACAAATATTTAATGGTTAGCACATAATTAATATTCTCCTAAATTCATAATAATTATGATGAAAGATTTTTTTTAATTTGGGGTATTTAATATGCCCTTTCTGAACCAACTGGTACGAACAAAAAAATAAATTAGTTCAAGAACCAAAAACAAAACAATGACTACCCCGGTAGTTAATTTATCACATAAGGCGGATGCTCCATTTTCAAAAATGATGAATTTTTTGGCCATACCAAAACTAGAACCTGGGATTCTTAGCTCACTTTCGGACTGAGCTAAGGCGTCAACACGAACTTAAAAATGAAACTGAAATTTAATTTTTAATCTTCTTTAATTAATTTATAGACATGTTTAATTTTATCAGAAGAAATAAATTATGATTAATACAACATAAGTTCCTACCAATTTAAGAAAATTTGTTCCAGTTTGTGAAGGCAGCTTAGATTTCTAAACACAACCATTGAAATGGTTATGCTTAGCGTATGTTTAGATATTACCAAATTCAGTCCAATTTGTCGAATAATCTGATAAAAATGTATGCTATTTAGTTGGTTACTTTGTTTTATTTCAGTGTAAATTAGACCACCAACAAACCTAATTGAAATCTAGTATTAGACTATAAAATTAAAGCCCTATGTACGCAATATCACTGGGTGAAACATCGTTGTGGATAAGTAATTGAATGTGACTCAATGATATCGTAGCCGGCCCTGTGTTTTAGTGGATAACAACCTAGGGGTCCTGGACTCTATTCCAGCAGTTTGGAAGGTAGAATGTATGGGGTGATAACCAGGCAGTTTGGAAGGTGGAATGTATGAGATTATAACAAGGCAGTTTGGAAGGTAGAATGTACGGGGTGATAACCAGGCAGTTTGGAAGGTGGAAGGTATGGGTTGATAACCTGGCAGTTTTGAAGGTAGAATGTATGAGATTATAACAAGGCAGTTTGGAAGGTAGAATGTACGGGGTGATAACCAAGCAGTTTGGAAGGTAGAATGTATGAGATTATAACAAGGCAGTTTGGAAGGTAGAAGGTCTGGGTATATTTATTACATAGTTTGAAGGGCAAAGCAATTTTTTCCATCGTATGCCACTAAAATTTGTGGGCTCAACATCCCTGGTCTTCTACTAGCGTTGGAGGATATGTAACTGTCCTCCTAGGTTGGGTCACAATGTGACTGTGGTTACATCGTTTTGATGGATTACTATTATGGTAATTATTATTATTATTATTATTATGTGGTGCCAGTAGGAGTCTTAAACCCAACTTAAACCTAATTAACCAGGCCATGGCAACTATAGGAACTATTAACATATGGGAAACATTCCTATGGTACCACCGGGAATTGAACCTGATGTCTCAGGTTTAAAAGCCAGGAATGTTAACCACTACACCAACAGGTGGACAGGTAGACGAGTAAGCGATGTGTCTTACTATCCGTTCGGGTTATAGGCATCGGTATTGATTATGTTAATGTGTTAGGGATCAGGAAGGCCGCATTTAAGGGATTGTATCAGCATTTGCGTGGAGACAGTGTTGATAGCCATTTATATATAAGCCACCCGTCATCAGTCTACCAGTCTGTTAAGAGAGTGACTTAGACTTTGCGGTTACCAGAGTGGGTTTGAAAGGCAGTGAGATGTTTAGTGGGTAGTACAGGAGGGGCAAACCTACTTACAGGAGGGGCAAACCTACTTACAGGAGGGGCAAACCTACTTACAGGAGGGGCAAACCTACTTACAGGAGGGGAAAACTTACTTACAGGCGTGTGCAAACTTACTTACAGGAGGGGAAAACTTACTTACAGGGATGTGCAAACCTACTTACAGGAGGGGCAAACTTACTTACAGGCGTGTGCAAACTTACTTACAGGAGGGGCAAACTTACTTACAGGCGTGTGCAAACTTACTTCAGGAGGGGCCAACTTACTTACGGGAGGGGTAAACTTACTTACTGAGATGTGCAAACTTACTTACAGGAGGGGTAAACTTACTTACTGAGATGTGCAAACTTACTTACAGGAGGGGCAAACTTACTTACAGGAGGGGTAAACTTACTTACTGAGATGTGTAAACTTACTTACTGAGATGTGCAAACGTACTTACAGGAGGGGCAAACTTACTTACAGGGATGTGCAAACCCACTTACAGGAGGGGCAAATTTACTTACAGGGATGTGCAAACCTATTTACAGGAGGGGAAAACTTACTTACAGGGATGTGCAAACTAACTTACAGGAGGGGCCAACTTACTTACAGGGATGTGCAAACCTACTTACAGGAGGGGCAAATTTAATAAAAATATGTTTGGTGGGCCAAACATTTGTAGTCATTAATTTTTCTTCAAATGTCATTAAAAAAAATAATTAGTCACACCAAATATACCGACATGCATTAGTTAATTTAAATACATTTGGAATATATAACAATTAATACTTTAGTGACTACGTATGTTTTAAGATCAGAAGATTGATTTTATGGAGTGTGAGACGATTGAAACTGTGAATGAGCTTCCAGTATTGTTTTATAATCTGTGTTAAACTGTGAGGAGGTGAATATCTAGAGAGAAGACAAGATGATAATCAGGACGATGGTTTCTAAGAACACTTTTCATAACTTTCAAACACTTGTTCGCATGAATGTAAGGAGGCAAACATTGCTCTATACTTTTGGGAAGTGATTTAAAATTTTGTAAATGTTTATTGTGACATGGTTTGATAAAAGTACTGTACATATTTGCTGTGTTTAAAAAAAACCTACTTCACAGCGCAACACATTTTAATTGTTTATCTCGTGGGCCAGATTGAACAAACTGGCTGGCCGTAGTTTGCCCGTTGGTGTGGTAGTGGGTAGTGATAGAAAGGCAATATTGAGGCTAGTGGGCAAATCTAATGGATTGAACACACTGGCTGGCCGTAGTTTGCCCGTTCGTGTGCTAGTGGGTAGTGATAGAAAGGCAATATTGAGGCTAGTGGGCAAAGCTAATAGATTGATTGTTGCTATTAAGTGTAAAAACATAGAAATGTCTTCACAATATTGGTATTTTTATTAGATAATGTAAGCTAGCACCCTAATGCATCTGTCTACTGAGATATGGGTACTGGTTCTTGTTGAACCAATAAGTACTTTTATTTATATTTATTATTGTCTCCAGCCTGTGGCTTGGGTGAGATTTTATTATTATTATTATTATTACCGCGTCTTACTACCCGTTCGGGTTGTACGCACCTACGCTAATGTATAATGGTAGGGTGATTGGGAGATGAAATGGAGCACCTACAGTTTAACGTGGGATCCGAACCACGGTGGAGGCCTGTGCATTCCCCACATTCACAAGATGTCTTGTCAGAGGTGAAGGAAGGGTTTGGCAATCAGATAAATATGTGCCGGGACCGAGGATTGAGCCCCGGACCCCAACACAGAAGTCCAACACCTTACCCCTAGACCGTTAGGTCACCCCCTACCTATGGCTAGTACTTTATATATATATATATATATATATATAATCTATTAAGTTTTATATTAACTAACTTGGATTAGTGGACTTGAATTTTGGTTGGACTCATATATTTTCTTTTATTCTCTATTGTATTGTATAACATTAAACAAACACAACAATTTTCATTTTACTTTCTTGGACGTTCGAATATCGTTCTTATAAATACACAGCTGATAATAATAGAAGAAGATATATTCTTGTTCTCAGACACAGATTACTCACTCTTAGAACAAGTTGTTGAACGAAGAGGATTTCTCCTGAGGTGTTCTAAACAAACAAATGTTGCAATGAACCCGTATGTGTTACTATTTCACAAACGGTACGTCCTATGAGGAAAACATATTTACACGCTAATGAGGGTGCTTAATTTATGTGCGGAAATAGCTACAAGAAAGAGTGATAGGAACAAATAAACATGTAAAATAAACCACATAAATTCTTACGAGGTAGTATCCAAAGAGGTGTATTTGCATTCTAATGTATTCGTATTATAATATGTTCTTGAAGTTTTAAAATAAATTTAATTTTTACCAAGCAAACACACAATTGATTCACACAGAACAAATATAGGTTAAGATTTAAAACTCATTACTTGTTATTTTAGAGCACATTTTTTTATTTATTTTTTGAAATGTTTTTTAAACACTTTTAACAAGCTATATTCTAAATTTATTGACTGATCAGGCATGCTATACAATTGTAAAATTGAAAATTAAAAATTATCGCTCACTTTCTGGAGCTTAATATATAATATGGAAATAGTCTCCACGGAAACAAGCCCCTCGGTGTAATGTTCAGTGCACCTGGACACGAGCCTAAAGGTACCGGGTTCGATTCCTGACTGTCAACTTGGGTTTTTTTTCTTGAAAAGGGAATCACCACAACGTTCACCAGGGATTAGTTAGCTAGTTTTGAATTAGATTCAATAAGTTTCTAATAGTTCCGCATCCTCATACTATCACAATTAATATCATCATCATCATCATCATCAACTTATCGGATTATGGAAAGGATGTACGATTAGTACATTCGGGCATCCCTTGAGAAACGGTACATTAGTACTGACTAATCCTACCATTACTGGGCCACGAGTGATGTCGCCCAGACGTACATATATATATCTTTCTTTTGTGAGGAAAATTAAAGAAATCTTTTCCAAATATTTAAATGAAACGAATGGAATCAAGTTGTCCCAAGTTTAAAAATTCACACAGCAGTTTAATTTATCTAACTTATGAATTACAACAAAGAAATAACGTTCACTTTTCACACTCAAGTATCGACTTTAGCGCTTGGTGTTTGAGTGTGACACTAACGGGGGTGAGGAGAGGACCTCCTTGGACTAATTTAGAGCAGACGTGTTAATAATACAACATTAGAGCCAAATCCTTTCTAAACACACCCTCCTTACCTGGGATTGATTGATCTGAGATCTACCACGATATTCTCCCATTTAAGGTGAGGATGTAAGGAACGCAAGAAAAGGTAAGTTTTTATGTAATTTTCATATTAAAACATTTTTTTTGCAAAACTAATAAAGAATCAAATAACCGAAGCTATAATTAATGCTTTTAGTCTCCAACAAGATTTAATATTATGAAAATTGAAATATGACACCTGGACACGGGAATCGAACCCGGGACCTTTGTTTAGAACAACAATGCTCTAAACACTGCGCTACCCGGGTATCGTCCCGTGTCTAGGTGTCATTCTTCACTCATTAACCTGGATAGCCAAGAGTCTCGGGTTCGATCCCCGTGTCCAGGTGTCATTATTCACTCATAAACCTGGATAGCCAAGAGTCTCGGGTTCGATCCCCGTGTACAGGTGTCATTTTTCAATCTTCAGAATAATATAAATAAAATTTTATTTCAGTACAAACATAGAATTTAATTTTCTTCACATGGTGATGCCAACAGTGTTTGAGTCTCTGTTAGGTGTCCTAGAATTTAATGACAACTTTTTCTCTTTATTTAAAAATGTTCTCATCTAATTTAATGAAAACTTTTTCTCTTTATTTAAAAATGTTCTCATCTAATTTAATGACAACTTTTTCTCTTTATTTAAAAATGTTCTCATCTAATTTAATGACAACTTTTTCTCTTTATTTAAAAATGTTCTCATCTAATTTAATGACAGTTTTTCTCTTAATTTAAAAATTTTCTCACCTAATTCCGCAATACTCATGACGGATATTCACCATGTGAAGAAAATTTAAACATAATTTTGTACTGAAGAAATATTGGATTTATTTTGGCCAAAAAATGTTTAGGTATAAAAAGGACAAAAAAAACTGACTTTATCTCACATCCCCACCTTAATATAACTAATTTACTAAGAAAATATATTTTCTTTTTTGTCTATGACGTAATATACACGAAAAACAAAATAGTACTGGCCAATGACACCAAGAATTGAACGGCTTTCTTAAAAATTAAATTTGAGGTATTTTAAATTTGATTTACGTTATACATTTAAAAATAGATTGAAAATCTGAATTTGAGTTCTAAATTCAAAAGAAAATTTAAGGTTCGTATTTGAGGTTTGTATTCGAGGAATGTAGGATCCGACCCACATGTGTATGACCCGAACGGGTGGTGTAACCCGGTGACAAACAAAATGGACCTATCTCCTCTTATCCATCTGTAGTGTGTTATCTCGTCCTAATCACTTGGCGAGTATCTTACCCTGCCATCTGCGGTCGCTGCTATGAACTAGGAAGTGTTTCGCCACACGTAGGAAGGATGAGGCGCTCTGCAGGTGTTATCTACCGCGGTAAAATACAAACCCTCCTTGCCTAGCCCGCCATTACCACACGGTGTCCTGTTGTTCCTACTCCTAAACGAGGTGTGGATAGCGTCACTTCACCGACGGACATCGTGCGCACAGGTACGTCAATGTTTCCGACATCAACTAGTCACAATGCACTTACAAGCTTCTTTTTCACTTACTAAAAACACTTTGTTTGATTCAAGACTCGACAAAAAAATGCGAATTAAATAGATCGATAAAAAAAGATATTTATTTCTTAAAGCACACATTTTTAAACATATTTGTTGTTGTCGTGAATTATGTTTTTTTTTAGCACAGCATCTTACTACCCGTTCGGGTTATACGCTTATTATGCTTCGAAAATATTTAATCAGCTCAGCATGTTTGTTTGTATTTCTTTTACTATTGAAATTGAAGGGTTATTTTACTTCAGAATTTTACGAATTTTGTTTTAAACTTTAGTATCGTTTTTACATTGAAATGGGATTTGTTATTTGTGAGATATGAGTGATTTGTGTTGTATAATGTAAAGTTTGAATTACTGTGTGATTTGTTCAATATGTGATTTTTATGTAGCGTGATTGATTTGAGGTGTGATTTGAGTGATGTGTAATTTATGTAGTGAGTATTTTGGGTGATGTATGTTTTGTGAAATATTTGTGATTTGTAGGATGTATGGGATTTGGTATATGCTCAATTTGTTTGATGGGTGTAGTCTGTGTAATATTTGTGATTTGCGTGAAGTGTGAAGTGTGAACTGTGTGATATGTAGTAGGGCTATGTGTGATAAGTACGAATAGTATAACACTATATATTATGATTTGTGTAATAATGTGTGATTTGTATTATATTTGTGATTAGTGTTATATATAATTTGTGTGATGTGTGAGTTCATGAAAGAGTAATATGAATCTAACTAATGAATGTTTGTGTGTTATACTACCGAAGATACCTCCCAAAGTTTAAAATCTAGACAATTTTATAACTTTTGTGCGTTCCCTATACATTTGTTTGTTCTCTTTTTTGAATTAATTGAATGATTTGGCCCAAGCTTGGTTTATACATTGACCATAAGGATATGAAAGCTTTGTCCGGGGTCAGTGAAATTAAAAAAAAACACACACCAAATTTAGATTATATTTCATAATTGAATAGTTATAATTATAAAACATACCAGCAATAATATAAATACCAAGTAAGCAACTGTAATTCAACATTTTAATAAATACTGTTTTTGATCGATAGTTATCAAAGAAAAGCCTATCGGGGATAATATCTTTGCATCACTTTAAAAATAGAATCAACAGGTTGTAATCAGAATACTATAGTATTTTATAAACATCATATGACAAGGTTTTATAGAGTTGTCTAGAAAACTTGACAATATTACTATACATCAAACCTAGAACACACCACGCTCATTCAAAACAAAGATGGATCAAGGGACTGTGGTCGAGGGGGGTGGATATTAGTTTTCAAAAAGCTCCTTCAAGTACAAATTTAACAATTTTTGCTAGTAAAGATTTTAATTTATTATAATTATAGTAATAATAATACAAGATTATAAAAATAATTATAATAATAATAGTAATAAGATTACTTGTGAAAACTAACCCAATTTTGATTAATAAATTTATTATTTTAATACAAAAAATATAAACCAAAAAGTCTAAAACAAAAATCACTGTCACAATAAAAGTTATAAATACTTACCTAGACCTAAAAGTTTTTACAAGGTATTAATAGAATAATACGTATGTTATTACAAATGTTTGGAAATCACACTGAAGCTAGTAATCTAATTACTGGAGAGTTTTAGCTATAATCCAATTGTTTGTCTGCACATTAGAGCTAAGTTGAGCTATTTTTTTTATGGATTAGATAAAGTAGAACAGGAGTGTCCAAACTTTTTGATCTAGTGATCTACTTCAGAGAAGGGAAATCCTTTGTTATCTACTACGGAACCAAGGGCTTATAGTGTTTGCTTCATTGGTAAAAAATGAATAACCCATTTTCTGTATTAATAGTAAAATTACACTGCATATAAAAACTTAAAGTTCTTTGACACAAAACACATTAAAAAAATTTCCCTGAAGAAAGTATTTTCTCCTTAAAACATTTGACTTTAAAGTTGATGCATGGCACCGTATCATCTTAGGACAGTTTGTTGAATGAGAGTTCATAATTACTATGTCACAAACTAAGGCGGGATTGTAAATAGTCATCACCCAGACACATTTGATATTTCGATTTTATAATGTTGATTTGAGAACAATCTGCAAACCCTCTTTTTCATTTTCTTTCTCTCAAGATTTTTAAATCGATCGACCAAACTAGTGGCCGTGGTCGACCGGTACATCGAGATCGATTGTTTGGCCACCTCTGATGTAGGAGATAGGGTGTTAGTCTATTTATTATTATTTTATATGCATCCATCGCCCACCTTCTCCACACCCCACCCATTGGATTCACCACTGTCCATCATAGCTTGTTTTGTTCTTGTAAATTATTACTCTAACGTAAAGTGTGTTTAAGCTTTTAATATCCATTACAAATTTAGTTCATGTTTGAAATTTAAAAAGCATAAAAGAGTTTTTTATTTAATATTAATCAAAGTCGAGTAAATCTAATAAACAAAGCAACTTTAGTATACTATATTCCAAAGTAAACCAAATTTAATAAATGGGAACTACTTCCTTAGTTACTTATATAACTCAGTCTTCCTTGCAAGTCAAATTGGCCCAATTAAATTTAAAAATAATTTCAAAAAATAAACTAAATAAACCTAATTTAACCTTGCCTAACCTTATTTTGTAAAAGTGTATTATGATAAACGGTGAATATCCTAACTTATATATACTTTACTAGTGGATCGTTGCAGTGACGGTGGAGATCGTTGCGTTGAAATATTCAAAACTTTTTATTGGAAAACTTTCTAAAGAATAAGACAATACTCGAATTTCTAACTAAAGGTTTAATCGTCAAAGGCTATCAATTTACCCAAAAATATAAGCGTTAGTGGTACAATTATATCGTTAAAAAAAAACCTCCCCCCAGCTCTCTTTATCTGCTTGTATCACGTAAGTAAGAAATTGAGCTACTAATTTTAATCAAATAAAAATATTTTATTCACCGATATAATCATACACACATCCTTCAATGGTGATATAAACATATAGTAATTGTACATATAAAATACGGTGCAGACAGATGAATGGCAGGAAATTGTTAAGGAAATCTTATTTTCATTGGAAACTATTATTTTTGCTGACATAACCGGTCGTTTTTCTAAATCAGTTCAACAGTTTTTTTTTCATAATTTTAAACACAAAAAATGGGTTTTAATATTATACATACATATATATTCCCATAAAATATAAAACTAAATTACACTAGTTTTTAAGCTTGTCTACCACAGGATGATCATACCAATATTCCTCAACATAACCAAACCTAACGTTCAATTGGTTGACGCAAAGGTTGGGTTATCTTGTAAAAATACTTCTTTTTCTCAGTCAATTCTATTAAGGCTGAGCCTACCCATAAATGCGCGGTTCTAAACAGAAACATGTTTTTTTTTAATATTTAATAATTAATTCAACATTGTTCTTTCTTATTTATTTTAGTAACATATCTGGGAATCTTTCATAATTCTTATGGAATTTTCAAACCATGCTAAAAATAGTTATTGAGATATGTTCGTTAAAATATTTCCATTTCAATGCATTTTAAATGGGAAAACAAAAATTATTAATCGATTTATTCATTTATTTTCTTTGTATAATTAAACTAGAGTTTGTTTATAACATATTATTTAATGGATAATTTCTTTTTCTTTTTAAACATATTTTTTAATTTGGGTTAGCTTCAATATTCACGATGATATGGAGCTCTAATGACTCCCAAGTCGACACTCTAGTTAAAATACATAGTTTCAAATACTTTTCCTTCTACAAATAGTTATCTTAGTTGATAATAGGTGCCGTTAGTATGATAGTTACCAATTTATCAGCTAGTATTGTTTTACAAGCGTTGGCTAACCTGCTGTATCGGAATGAAGGCGGCAGTGGAGGGTTAATCTAATCTCTGTGGCCTTCTTGAGTCAAAGAAACATTAATATCATGTACATTGGGATAAGAAGGGCCAATGTCCAATTATGAAGATTTGCGTAGTTAAATATAAACATCTTAATATATTAAGTAACTAAAATACTCACAAAGTCTTAACTGCTGTGTGAATAAAGATAGTTGGTCCCAACTTACTTCATTGAAAATATTACTCTAGTGATACATTATTTTCAAAGAAAAAACCACATACTTCTCCATACACAAAGTTTTATACCATTAGCCCTTATTTACTTACTTTCACTCGTATCCTACATTATTTCATGGGTTTTCTCATTCTTGAGAATTACACGTTATAATAATAAGTGTTAATATTCAGAGTATATGTAAAACTACTGTACACTGAATTTTTAATCCACTATTATAATAAATAAAAATAAACATTCCTGCTCATATCAAACATAGTTATTTTAAATAACATTTGGTCTAGATGTAATTTGGAGACGTTCTCAGTATATTTTTATATACTATAGTTATTTTACGGTCTAGGATTTGATTCTCATTGGACTTTGGAATAAGTTATTTTTCAAGAAATTAATAAACGAAGTTTTTGGTAGTCAAAGTGTGAACATAATAATTTTATTTTATTAGCTTGTTAAATGTTATTAATTTTAATTTTAATCTGTTGCATCCTCGTAGTTTGTTCGCTCGTTTCGGAAGAAATCGAATCGCGAACAAAAATTACCCACGGTGATTACTTTTTATATAATTAACAATATGTGACTTTTTTTTTGCTTTCGAACAAGATCCAATGGATTGTATAAATTTTGAGGTGGAAAAGTATTTACACAATATTATTTTATATCCTTGTGAATAACAAGTTTGTGAAGCATGGGTCGATGGAAGAAAGGGCACACAAAGAAACTAAAATATGTAATTGATTAGAATCGAACTAGCAAAGTTACTAAAGCTGATAAATTTACACACCCAGTGCTCAGTCATAGCGCTTTAGCAATCTTGACCACGACATGGAGCCGATGATAAGTAAAATATATTTAAAACCATTAAAGTTAATGAGCTTTTGTGTTCCCTATGCCACAAAGTAAGTACGTAGTTTATACCCGACCACCACTGTGGTATAGTGGTAAGATTTACTGGCTTCATATCCCGAAGTATCGGGTTCGATCCCCAGTGCTACCAACTATGTGAGAAGCAGTGGATCTGAAACGGAACCAAAATCAACCTCGTGAGGAAAAATGAGGAGCTACTTGAATGATTAAGTATCGTTTCAGTCTAGAAAGCTGAGATAGAAGGCGGGAGGGCTCTTTGTGCTGACAACATGGGCACCTCAACCCGAAGATATTTGCACTATATTCGCCAACATACGGCAGCCTGTCGATTGGTATAGCCTGCTTGCAGGATGACACCATAGAGATATTACTAAAGTTAAAATCTACCAATAGGATGACAAATTATTACCGAAAACATTTATTTCTGGAAAATTGTGTAGATCCTATAGATGTTTGAAAACTGCAAACACCGTATTAAATAAAAGATATACACTTCAGTGGCCGAGTGGTCTAAAGCATCACTCCAGTAGTAAATTTGCTTGTTGATAGTGAAGAGCTTGGGGTTCAAATCCTGGTTGGGTCTACTGGAGGTAGTTTTTCCTAAATTGTTTCCCCATCTCCTTAGATAAATATACTGGTAGATAACCTCTAAAATGTTTCCTTCCTCGTTACTACCCAATTAGATTATCATATATGCGTATAATATGAACAGGTAGTATGACGCGGTGATATCGGTAATAAAAATAGCATATATATCTATAGTCAAAATTGTTCTAGTCTTCGAAATAAAAATGCTTTTTAATATTTTATTGCCTCTTTATCCTTTAAAGTTAAAAAATTTATCAAATCACAGTGGCTAAATTAAGCATATTAAATTTGAGTTATTTTTTATTTTATATGCCTACTAATAAACGCAAATAAATGGTACGACAAAATCGTAAGCTACACACTCTCTCGTATAGGTTATTAGTTAGTGAAAAAAATCTTCAAAAATTAGATATCTCTAATTTTACCTTAAATATTTTTTTTCTCTCATAAATAAGTATACAGTATTATTTATCACTACCCTCCCCAGATATTCATTTGAAAAAAAATAGTTCAAGACTTTCTTAAAAGGGTGATTTTTAAAGCAATAACATGAGTTCGTTTCTACTCTGCTCAATAACATGACCCGGATGTTAGGCCTTGTATCTATGGCCCAAAGATTTTATTGCAACGGGGCCATATTTAAATTACGTAAGGCTTTTTTACATGAGTTTAGATCCTCCCTCCCTCACGTAATCTCCCTTCCACCTCTTTGAAAGATTTGGTAGTTCATGTTATTTTAATCGTCTAGTTATTTTTAGACATGAGGATTGGTAATATCCCACTTTGGTGGCCACATGGTCTAAGGCGTCACTATCACAATAAACTAGTCTGCCGATGAGTGGGAGATCGTGGCTCAATCATGATCGGGTGAAATTTCCTAAATATTTTCCCACACTCTCTCCACGTGAATGTGGGTACACTTCCTCTATATTTAAACGTATTTATCCCTAACCCACTAGAATAATTATTGCATACCTAAACAGGCAGCATTAATGAAGAAAATGTACCCACATTTGCGCGGGAGATCAGAAGGAAACTATTGAATAAGATCTCCCCAAAATACCCTCAGCAGGGATTTGAACCCCCAGATAGAAGCGTCTAGCTGGCTGGGATGGATAAGTTAATTTTTCTGCTCGAGAGTGTGATTGTATCTTGACGTTTAATCTCCTCACGTTTAGTCCAACTTGGTCGCCTACACACTTTACGGTTGGCACTACACTTCTTATCTCTATCAGTTCTTGGAAAAGTTTGCTTGCGGCCTTTACTGATTACCGGTCAGGCAGCCTCCCACTTGTTTAAACAAACCAGTAATGCTGCCAACCTAATGGCTGGAATTCACCATTTCGTATAACGTTAGCAACGCCATCTATTTTGAGAGCCGAAAGCTCACCACACCGCCAGAGAGGGTAGGCAGAGCCTTAAGTAAGAGTGAATAGATTGGGAGTGGACCAAAATCATACTTCTTTTATTAAATATATTACACACCCACTTCGGTGGCCGCATGGTCTAATGCTCTTGACTTGACTGTCGATGACACGGAAATCGAGGTTAAAATCTCTGTCAGTTGTACTTAGAAAGATTTCCTAAAATAGTTTTCAACTTTCCCTCCACGCAAATGTGGGTACACCTCCTTTAATTATAATCTTCCTATTCTCTAAAACAATTAGCGTAATTGGTAAATAAGCGTATAATCCGAACAGGTAATAAAACACGCAGTGCTAAAAAAATATATATTTCTTTATTCACTGTGCTATTTTTATAACTACTGTAAGAGTATTCGGTATTAGTGTATCCTCATTGGATCCCTGACCTACCTTATCACTTATATCTGTTGAGCTACAGGCCCTGTAAAGCGCTAAGTACAATTGACCATGGCTTAAAACGGGCTTGGGCACATAAATACCTAACCCCAAACAAGATTTGATCTTTTGACTTATTAATAATAAATGAGAACGCCATTTCAAATGGGAATTGTCTACGTTTGAAAGCAAAGGGGAAACTTGCCTATGGAAGGACCCAAATCTATTTTTGGTATTAAATATACATTCCCTTGAGATTAACACATTAAAACTCTTGCATTGATTTGATTTGTATCCAATTTTGTCACTGATTGGTGATTTCCATTATCAGATGGGGGGAGGGGGTAAGAGGGGTACCCTCTCAAGCAACATTTAGTTAGTATTAACAATAATAATAAAAAATTAAACCGATTAAATCTACGTTATAATTGCTACGAGTTGTACTGTCATGTAATATCTGCCTAGCCAGGTGCTTCGTGTATCTGTTAATAATTGCTCTACATTTTTATAATATAATTTAACTAACAAAATTAATAAAAACATAAATAAACAATGAACTTGTATGCGTTTTCTTAAAAAGATTTTTCTTATCAGAATTTTATGTGGGGGAGCCTCCCACAGCCAGGTCCCGTGAGAGCACCCAGGCCCCTCTCCCCTCACTAAAATCCTCACCGCACCCCCTTCCTTCACCATCTAGAAGCCTGATTATTGTATCTACTGGGAAGCCACTAACTTCTTGGGCACGGCCAGTGAACTAAACACAAAGTGAGCCGTTTAGCAATTATAGTGACTGTGATGGCTTGGTAGATTAATATTGGTTCGATACCAGCAAGGGTCAGACTGTACATTAATATATGACTTTCAAGTGAGTTGCAAACATTGAAATAGGCTTCAAAGTTGTCTGCTAAGACTATTCAAAACGCTCCATCTAATCCTCCATACAAGCAAGAGTTATTTTCAGGGGTTTTGTACTTCTGTTAATGGATAAGATGACTGGGATTTTATAACGACTGAATTAAAAGATATAGTTTCCCATCTTATGCATATACATCTCTTAAAATATTATTATTATTATTAGTACCGCGTCTTACTACCCGTTCGGGTTATACGCACTTACGCTAATGTGCATTGGTAGGATGATTGTGAGATGAAATGAAGGACCTACAGTTTAACGTGGAATCCGAATCCACGGTGGAGACCTGGCATTCCTCACATTCACAAGATGTCTTGCCAGAGGTGAAGGAAGGGTTTGGTAATCAGATAAATCTTTGCTGGGCAGAGGATTGAACCCCGGACGCCAGCATAGAAGTCTGACACCTTACCCCTAGACCACCAGGTCACCATATTTTAAAATAGTTTACTTTAGTTGTATAGTTTGTTCGTGTATACTTTCTTAGTCTAGTTTTCTTAGGGTAGATAGTTTAAGTCACCATCAGTCAGTATTGGCATAGTGTAATCTATTAAGGTGGGAGTATAGATAATATATATAATATAATATTTAGCACCGCGTCTTACTATCCGTTAGGGTTATACGCCTTAAGTACTAAATAGATTAGGAATTGGGAAGGTTGAATTAGAGGAAGTGAACCAGCATTTGCGTGGAGGTAGAGTGGAAAACCATTTAGGAAAAACCACCCCAGTTCACCCGACCGAGATTCGAACCTCGATATCCCCGTCCTCAACAGCCGAGCTCAACACGACTAGCGCGTTAGCCAACTACGCCACCGAGGC